>JAGFNQ010003679.1:269492-435739 GCA_024364735.1 Boesenbergia rotunda | reverse complement strand
TTTTGTTTTTGTTTGTTGTAAACTCTATAGGCTCTACTGGTGGTTGAGTATCCTAGGAAGATACCTGGGGTTGACTTGGACTGAAATTTTCCTAAATAGTCTTTGGTGTTTAGGATATGGACTTTGCATCCAAAGACCCTTAGGTAGTGTAGATTTGGGAGTCTATGGTAGTATAATTCATAGGGTGTTTTGTTGTGTCGCTTGTTAATCAGAACCCTATTTTGGATGTAACAAGTCGTACTAATCGCTTCTGCCCAATATTGGTTTGCTAAGCTAAATTCGTTGAGCATAGCCCTAGCGGCTTCCTGTAATGTTCTATTTCTTCTTTCGACTATCCCATTTTGTTGGGGGGTTCTAGGACATGAAAATTCATGTAAATACCCATTGACCTTACAGAATTCCTTGAACCGTTGATTTTCAAATTCTCCCCCGTGGTCACTCCTAAGTCTTTTAATTTTAGTATCATTTTGATTTTCAATTAATTTACAGAATTCATTAAATAGGTTTAGGGTTTCATCTTTGGTTTTTAGAAACCTAACCCAGGTGAACCTAGAATAATCATCAACTATTACTAAGCAGTATCGGTTTCCGCTTAGTGACTTGGCTCCATGTGAATCAAATAGGTCAAGGTGCAGGAGCTCAAGTGTGGTTTGAGTTAGGTCAGATTGGATTAGTTTGTGATTAGATTTGGTTTGTTTACCTTGATTACATGATTCACATATTAGATTTTCATTGTTTTTAATTTTGGGGATACCTTTGATTAAGCCAAGTTGGGTGACTTTTGAGATAGTTCTCAGTTAAGTGTGACCTAGTCTCCTATGCCAGAGATTTGATTGTTCTAACTGAGTTAACATACATTTGGGTACTAGGGAATGTTTATAGTGTATACATTATTTTTCCTAGTGCCCTTAAGCATGATTTCTGAGTTTTGTACATTTCTAATCAGGCAGTTAGAATTGAAGGTGACTATATAACCAGAATCACATAACTGACTTATGCTAAGCAAGTTAAAATTGAAGTTTTCAACCAAAAGAACTTTCTTAATAACAAAGTCAGATTTAAGCTCAATATTACCTGACCCAATTACCTTGAGTGTAGCATTGTTGCCAAATGCCACTGAGCCTAGGTTCTTGAACTTGAGTTTGGTGAACTTCAATTTATCTCCAGTCATGTGTCTGGAGCAACCGCTATCCAACATCCATTGGTCCAAATCTTTATGTTCCTACACATAAAGAGTTTTATTGATTTGGATCCAATTAGAGTCAGGAATAGCTTAAATTGAGTTTCACTGCCTAGTCTGTCTCACCTAAATCTAGGGTTTTCACTCACGTTAGCCTTATAGGTTTTGTGAGACAGGTTTTGATAAGTAAAATTATATTGAAAAATTAATTTTTATTTAGAAAATCTTAAATTAATTTTTGAAAACAATTAAATTTATTAAAAAAAATGTTTGAATCTACACCTAACTGAAGATTGGTGTTAGATTTGAATTTGACAAAGAATAATTTGAATTTGAAATTCAAAAATTGGCTTCCAGGTCTTGGCGAGGCACTAGGCCTTCTTTGGTCGTAGCCTTATTGGATCATCAACCCTTTCCTTGACAAAGCCGTTTAATGAAGTTTCATTTTCAAAATTAATCTTTGAAAAGTTCTGGTCTAACTAGTTTGGATTTTGGATCGGTAGCTTCGGCTAGTTTCACCAGTCTAAAGAGACCAAGTAAACTTGACCTTATTAGAATTGGTTTCCCTAACGTTCTATCATCTCACCGCCACCCAATACTATGTTGTCAAGTTTCAGTTAAGTTTGTTTAGTCCTTAAACTACCCATTCCTAAGTCTAAGCATGGTAAATTGCAGAAATCTAAATAAACAATCAAACAAGCAAATTGCAAGAATTAAATTCTATTTAACAATAAATATAGTTTTTAATTTGGCTCCCCCTGAACTAAAGCCACGGTAATGATTGGGCAAGATGTGAATCTTGTCCTTGGGGATCCAATACTGATTTGATCCAGTTGGTTTGTTCAGGTATAGTTTAGGTACCCATGCCTGAACTTTACTTCTGGACTGATTCAGTACAGCAAAGTAAGATCTTTGTCTAGATTTGGTTCTATAGCCAAGTCCGGATCGATTTAGAACTGATTTCTGATTTCCAAGAATCATGTCAAGACCCTTGGAACCAGAAGTGAATCATTCTAAAGTTGATCTAAGATCCTTAATCTGAATTTTCAGGGAGGAGTTCTCTTTCTCAAGTTTTTCAACTTGAGTAGGAGTTCCTTCTTGAACCTTTTCGGTTAAGGGTTTAGAGTCAGCTCCCTCTTTCAGGAGTTTTACTTCCTGTCGGAGGGATTCAACTCGGAGTTTGGCTTTCGCCAAATCTCGAGAAAGATACGAAATTAGTTCATTTAATTGACATCTATTAAATCCACTTACCTTAATTTCGCCGTCCTCTGAGAAGGTCAGTCTGCCGTCGTCCTGTTCTGATTCTGACTCGGTCTTGACTTTCTCTGAGGCGGTTAGTGCTAGTAGGTTCGATTGTGGGACCTCTTCTTCTTCTTCGGAGGAGGACTTGTCCCACGTTGCTTGAAGTGTCTTCTTCCTTCTATTCTTCTTGGTTTCCTTTAGGTTCGGACACTCTGTCTTGTAGTGACCCTTCTTCTTGCACTCGTAGCAGGTCACGTTGGGCTTGTTCTTTTCGTTTGCGGGTTCAGCTGGTTCGTCCTTTCTTCGTTGGCTTTCCTTCTATTGGTTTGATTTTTCAGTTCTTTGTAGTAGTTTCTTGCCAGTCGGACCAGCTTAGGTCTATCTCCTTCTTCATCTTCTGAGTCTGAGTCTGAGTTAGACTCGGGTTTAGGTTGAGGCTTCTTCTTTGTTGACCTTCCAGTTTTACCTGCAACAAGGGCAATACCTTTCTCGGCCAAATTGCAGTTAGTCTGTTCATGTAATTCTAACTCAGAGAATAATTCGTCTAATTTAATCTTTGAAAGATCCCTTGAAACCTTGTATGCATCTACCATAGATGCCCATAAGGTGTTTCTAGGGAAAGCATTTAGCGCATACCTTATTAGGTCACGGTTTTCTACCTTGTGACCAATAGTGTGAAGACCGTTCATCAGTTCTTGGATTCGTGCGTGAAGCTGGGCTGCTGTTTCGTTGTCGGCCATTTTGATGGTATACAGTTTGTTCAGGAGTAGATCTCTCTTGCTGATCCGAGTGTCTGATGTCCTTCGTGCAGCTCGATCAGTTTTCCACACAGCTCTTTGGCACTGTTGAAAGGGCCCACCCGGTTCAGCTCCTCTTTTGTTAAGCCGCATTGAAGGGTCTGGGTCGCCTTTGCATCCGCTTCAATTCTTCGTTTCAGAGCGGTGTCCCACTCTGTGTAGCTTTGAGGTACTCCTTCAGCATTTCTCGAAATCTCCAGTCCGGACTGGATGATTATCCACATGTCCACCTGAGTTTTCAGGTGGACCTCCATTCTGCTCTTCCAATAGGAGAAGTCTTCTCCACTGAAGAGAGGTGGTCGTGCGGTGCTGAAGCCTTCTTGCATGGCCATTTATCTGAAATGTAAACTAAACAAAAAAAATATCCCAAGATTTGGTCTTAAATTAGTAGTGTGGGATAAAAAAATATTCGTCGAGGGGTGTTGCACCAACCTCGATCAACGAGAAAAAATTTGAAAAAAAATATTAGAAGAAATTCGAACGAAAAAAAATCTGAAAAATTTTCAAACTGGTAGTTGCACCAAATTTGAACTTCCCCGCTCTGATACCACTTGTTGGATCGAGAGAAACGATAGAGGGGGGTGAATATCGTTAAACGTTCGGATTTGAAAAGAGAATGCGTAGCGGAAGATTAAAAACAAAAACACACAAACACCAAGGTTTTTACTTGGTTCGGAGCCTAGGTTGACTCCTACTCCAAGGCCCACGGTCGCTGACCGTTTACTGCGGGCAATACTATAATCGCGCAAAATTAGTTACAGAAATAGAATTACAGTTAAAGTGCAGTACTGAAATTAAACTCTTCTTTTTACCGACGTCCGATGTAGATTACTTTTTCCGGAGCAGTGGGACGTCGTCGGCGCTTGTATCTCGAGTCGGGAGGTTGCTGGAGCAGAGCGCGGAAGCAGAAGAGCGTAGAAGCGTTGAAAAAATTCGTTATCTAAAGCTTCGGGGCCCTTTTATAGGCCCTAGGGGGCCCGGAACGTCGGGGGCGCCCCCCCCCCACGTGTTGGCCGATCCGCCTTTAACTCGGTCAGCTTCTGATCCCTTCAAACTCGGGATCAGATCTTGACCGGGGCACCCGGGACGCTGGGGGCGCCTGGATTGACCGGGTCAAACTCTTATCCTCTTGGATTCGCTGGAGCTGCTTCGGTAGCTTCACCTGGGGGCGCCCGGAGCGCTGGGGGCGCCCGAGTGCAGCGGGGGCGCCCGGGAGCATGGGGGCGCCCCGAACATGAACTGTCGAAGCCTTCCTTTGCATTATGTGTTTTGTTTTCACCTTGGGGGCGCCCGGGACACTCCGGGCGCCCTGGTCAGCTGTTGCCTCACTCCTTTGAGGCTCTCTGAGCTGCAGACACTCGTTCCTTCGGTCCTGCATCCAGGGTTAGTCCAAAACACTATAAAGCAACAAGATGTTAGTTTATACAGCCTTAGCTGTCATGGTTCTGACTTTGGGCCTGCAAAATGGAACCCTAGGTCGAACCGACGCCTACTGTTCCCTCGACGGGGAACGCGTCCTCACCTACTCCTCTCGGGAGAATGTACCTGATGCCAACCGCTCCTCTGGTTGGACTTTTGCCTAGCTGTCCTTCGCTAGGTGCCTAGCTGTCCTTCGCCAGGTCTTCAGTACCAAGCTGTCCTTCGCCTGGTGCCTAGCAGTCCTTCGCTAGGTCTTTGGATCCTGGCAGTCCTTCGCCAGGTGCCTAGCAGTCATTCGCTAGGGCTTTGGATCCTGGTAGTCCTTCGCCAGGTGCCTAGCAGTCCTTCGCTAGGGCTTTGGATCCTGGCAGTCCTTCGCCAGGTGCCTAGCAGTCCTTCGCTAGGGCTTTTTACCCTGGCATTCCTTCGCCAGTGCCTAGCAGTCCTTCGCTAGGACTTTTTACCCTGGCATTCCTTCGCCAGTGCCTAGCAATCCTTCGCTAGGACTTTTTACCCTGCACACTAGAGTAACATGTTAGATAACAAGTAAGACTTAACTTTTGAGCCCTGTTGCCATTATCAAAACTCAGGTTCGACTTGGGTGCTTTCTGCACCAACACATAGATTTAAGTTTGTATTAACCATAGACCTAATTCTCAATTCTATTAGTAATTCTTCAAGATTGGATTAGAGAGCTCATAGTCCCAAATGTATACAAATACAAATGAGAAAATCTTCCAGTGACACCAATAAATAGAGTAAATGGGAAAAATTTTCCATGTATCTATATTGGGTATGGATTTTATGATTTCTATTGGTTTAACTCCAATCATCATAGGTAGTAAATATACATTAAATGGAGAAAATGGTAAGCACATCCCTAACTAGGAATGACCATGTGTTTGGAGCACCAAATATCAACCACCCATGTTGATAGATGTTCCCCCTCAATCAATGCCTATACAATTCGAAATATAGATATTTTGGGTACCCAAATTTTGGGACCTAAAGCATCTACAATGAATGATTTTGGCTCCCATGCCTTAGTCAATTCTTTCTAACTTTTTGAACCCTAGAATCGTTTGGTGATCTAATATGGGTTCTTGACAACAATGAAACAAAGGTTGGTTCTTTAGGTCGGTAACCTATACCGGCCTTGTTTTAAACCGCTTTGTGAGAATTAAGGATCATGTCTAAAGTTTTAGAGCTAGTTGAAAACTTCTCAAGAATATTCTTGAGATTTTCAATTTCGCTCCTCAAGGTCTTATTTTCATTCTTAAGGGACTCATCATGCAAATCATCAATTACCTCATCCTTAGAGGTTTTCAATTGTTCTATTTCTAATTTTAAAGCCTTCACCTTGTTCTTAGATTTTTTAAGCATGTTTGTCAAGCAAACTATTGTTCTATAGCATTTATCTAATTCGGGAGAAATTACCTCTTCATCATCCGAAGATAATGAAGCCGTGGTTGAGGAGTTCCTTGATTTGTCACTACTTTCTTCATTTGAAACCTCTAGTGCCATGAAAGCCATGTGACATATGTTCTTCTCCTCCTCCTTTTCTTTCTTCTTCTCCTTCTTCTTCTTTCTTCTGTTGCCTGCCACAAAAGCCACACCCTTCTCCTTTAGGCTTTGGTTAGCGATATCGTGTAATTCCATTACACAAAATAGATCATCTATTTTAACAATGGACAAGTCCTTGGATACCTTGTAGGCATCCACCATGGATGACCACAAAGCATTCCTAGGAAAGGATTTAAGAACATACCTTACAAGGTCGCGATTCTTGACCTTCTCATTGATGGAAAGTAACCCATTGAGAATCTCCTTGAATCTACCATGAAGTTCACTTACCGTTTCACTTTCCTTCATGGAGAGGTTTTGGAGTTGGCTGAGAAGAAGATCTTTCTTGGCTCTCCGGGTATCTTGAGTTCCTTCATGGAGCTCAATAAGCTTGTTCCAGAGTTCCTTGGCTGTGGTGAAGGGGCCAACTTTGATCAGCTGCACCTTGGTCATCCCACACTGCAAGGTAACCACAGCCTTTGCATCAGCTTCCCCCTTCCAAATTTGTTCTGCCGACCACCTTGAGAACTCTAGCTCTTTTCCCTCAGCATCCTTTGGAGGGGAGAAACCCTCCTTGACTGAGAACCACATCTCAATTTTGGTCTAGAGGTAGTATTCCATTCTTGACCTCCAATATTGGAAGTCAGCTCCAACGAAGAACGGAGGTCGGTTGGTGCTGAAGCCTTCCCTCATAGCCATACTTGTAAGCTCTTGGGTGTTAGACCGTTAGACAGAGCCCCTTGCTCTGATACCACTTGTTGGACCTTGGATGGCTAGAGAGGGGGGTGTGAATAGCCAGACACAGAACTTTTGACTTCTTTGAACTTTTCTTGTTTCTGCGATTAGGGTTAGCAGCGGAAACAGAAATAGAAACAAGAACACAAACAGAAAACCAAAGACGCCAACTCAGGAATTTACAAGATTTAGGGATAACTTGTCCCTACTTCTTGGCGTGCCCGTGAGGTGGGCGATCCCTTGATCGTCGGCAGATCAAGCCCCGGAAATCCGGATATCACAGCCTTCTTCTCGGTGGAGAAACCTCTCCACAATAGTCTCAAGATGATATGAAAATAAGCACAGAGACTCTAGAAAATCTTACAGAGCACAAGCAAGCGAAGAAGAACGTTTACAGAGCACAACTCACGACACAGCACAACCTTGGCAAGAGCCTTCACTCAGCTCTTCCTTCTCACGGTGTCTGCTTGCTTTCCGATCAGTTGCTCTCACTTCTCTGCTTCGCCAGCCACCTCTTAAGCCTCGCTGATCATCGCCAGGCTTCGTCAGCACCCACTAAGCCATAGCCTGACCCACTGACTCCACTGAGCGCTCAGTCCACTGAAGACCTCTTCAGCTGAGCCTCCGGTCAGTCGCTAGCCGGGCCAGAAGCCGTTGAAACCTAGAAACAGAAAACAGACAAACCTACCACGGTGAAAGTCGCCATTGACTCTTCTCCTTGGTTTGTATCATCCCTGTCTCACCTGCACACTCATCAGAAGCTTAGACAAGCATATCAAAAGGAATCAGCAGAGTAACAGAAGAGATCAGAGTGATTCAGAGCGATCTGACAACATTTTCAAATTAAAGTTATCAGACACTGATCGATGACCAGACCGATCAGTGAAGACCCTGATCGATCAAGTCACCTCTTGATCGATCCAGTGACTCTGTGATCGGTCACACTGACCGATCAGGGATCGTGGATCGGTCACTCTGATCGATCCAGCAGTTTGCTGGAATTTCCTCCAGCTCCCACCAGCCAAAGGCCCTGATCAGTCACCTGACCGATCAGGTTGTGCCCTGATCGGTATGGTGACCGATCAAGGGCCATCCTGATCGATCAGGGTGCAGATAGACCGATCCCTGATCGGTCAGATAGATCGATCAGGGTTTCTCATAGAACCATTCTGATCTCTCTCTGATCGTTCACCAGAATGATCAGAAGCCAAACAGAACCATTCTGTTCTCTTTCTGATCATTCACCAGAACGATCAGACTCCTGGATCGGTCACCAGACCGATCCACAACCAGGAGCTAGTGCCAACTCCCTGATCGGACCACAGACCGATCCAGCTCCGACCATTTCAACCCTAAGTCCAGAGAACAGGCTCCCTAGCCTTCTCTGACTCATACTTAGTCCCCCGGACCAAGACTCTGTGCCCAGCTTCACTCACCGGGACTTCATTCAACCTAGATTCACTCACTAGGACCTGGCTTCACTCACCAGGGTTTCGGTCACCTGGCTTCACTCGCTAGGACCCAGCTTCACTCACCGGGGTTTTTGTCACCTGGCTTCACTCACCAGGACCCGGCTTCACTCACCAGGGTTTCTGTCACCTGGCTTTACTCACCAGGATACGACTTCACTCACCGGGGTTTCCGTCACATGGCTTCACTCACCAGTACCCGGCTTCACTCACCGGGGTTTCCATCACCCGGCTTCGCTCACCAGGACTTCTATCACCTAGCTTCACTCACCGGGACCGTGCCTAGTCCCTGACCAGGACTTAAGCCGAATTTACTCACTCACCTAAATTTAAATCGATGTCAACACTAAAACAACAATCAGGTCAGATTGCATCAACATAAATGAGTCAGATTCTCAACAGTCTAACCTGCGTAGAAGTAGTCGTCAGATTATTCCTCAAAAAAGGTTTGTCATTGAAATGAGGCATTAATGATTCTCCTAGTTGATGATGAGGAACCTTGAACAGTTGAGTAAGAATTGAAATGCTGTGTTAAGGAGAAATGGAAAGTTGCAATGGATGAGGAAATGAAGTCCATGAGAAAGAATCAAGTTTGAGATTTAGTCGATCTTTCTTCAGACCGAAGGGATATTGAGATTAGTGGATTATCAAAATTAAGAGGAAAGCAGATAGGTAGATTAATCGATACAAAGCTCATTTGGTTGTAAAAGGATATAGTCAAATGGACGGTATTGATTTTGAAGAGACATTCTCCCCAGTTATAAAGTTTGTGTCAATATGAGTCATCCTAGCTATAGTAGCACATTTTGACGTAAAATTACATCTGATGGATATAAAGACGACTTTCCTTAATGGTAATCTTGACGAGGAAATCTATATGGCACAGCCAGAAGGTTATATAGCTGAGGGTCAAGAGAATAAAGTATGTAGACGTAAGAAATCTATGTATGGGCTAAAGTAGGCGTCAAGGCAATGGAACATAAGATTCAATGAAGCGATTTTGTTTTATGGTTTTGAAATCATCAATGAGGATAATTGTGTTTACCTAAAGAAGGATAAAGGAAAGTTTGTCATTTTATCATTATATGTTGATGATATGCTAATAGCTGAAAGTAACCTAAAGTTTATTATTGAAGTCAAGTCTTGGCTTTCATCACAATTTGACATAATAGATATAAGAGAAGCTGAGTACATCTTAGGAGTGTAGATCATTCGTGATCGATCAAAAAGACTTTTGGGTTTATCTCAAGAAGTTTATATCACTAAGATGCTACAACACTTCAATATGTTAGATTACAACATTGAACAGACACCTACAGTAAAAGGTATTGTTCTGAGCAAAAGTATGTCTCCCAATACTCCTAAAGAGATAGACAATGTGAAGAAAAAATCATATGCTAGTGTCATTAGTAGTTTGTTGTACACTATATTATGTACTCGCCCTGATATAAGCTATGTTATTGGCTTAGTTAGTCATTTCCAGTCAAACCCAGGATCGAGATACTAGAAAGCAGGGAAAATGATCCAAGCTGAGCCTGAAGAGCTATACAGATGCATATTGGGCAAGTGACCTTGATAACAGAAAATTCACATCTAGCTATACCTTCTTATTGAATGGTGGCGTTATCTCATGGAACAGTAAGAAATAGGCTTGTGTAGCGCTGTCGAAATAAGCTTATGTAGCCCTGTTGAAATAGGCTTGTGTAGCACTGTCAACAATGGAAGCTGAGTATGTGGCTTGTGTAGTTGTTACACAAGAAGTTATCTGGTTAAGAAGGTTCTTGATGCATCTGAGGATTACTGACAACAGTGAGAGTCATGTCACAGTGTCTTGTGATAATTAAGCTATTATAGCTTTTTCTAAGGATCTTAAATATCACAGCAAAGGCAAGTATAAGGGATATTGCTGACAAGAAATTTTTTTTAAAGTATATCATATACGTATTATGCTTGTAGATCCTTTTAATAAGCCATTGACTAAAGAGTCATTTCAAGGATATGTGAAGTCTTTGGGACTTCGAAAAATGTAACGCAATTGGTAATATATGAAATATCATGATATATTTAGTGTAAATATATTTGTTATATTTGAATAAAAGTCTCGATGTGCATGTTGGCAGGTTGTGATTGGTCCACTCATATATACAATCTATTTGTTAAGTATAAATAGAGGTAATAGAGATATACTGATAAGTTGGGGTCGCCTTAATTTTGTATCAAGATGAAATCATTTATGTAATGATCGAGGTAAATGCACCCATCATTTACTAAGTCTGTTAAAGGCTAGATTGGAATTCATAAGTTGAATTTATATTAGACATTAGGTATATCTATATCGAAATCTATACGATGTTAAATATTTGAGAAAAAAATGCACTCTTTTTGGTAAAAAGAAAAACATCGTAGCATGTGATTCATACCACATGTGCTATAGCGACAATAAGGATAGTAGGAGAATGGATCCCTACTTTTCAACTATGTGAGACCCTTGAGATTATAAGTTAATAGCAATCTTACCCTAAGTGACTATTTAGTTGTCTACTTGAAGTTATAATTAGTGTCTGCTACTTTAGTGTGTATCCTATTGACTATAGATGATTCGGTCTATGGAGCATAACTAGGAAAGCGATCGATTAGAATGAATAGATAGATTCTAGTTAAAAAGGAAGATTAAAATTGATTTACATCTGTGATATTTATTCACTAGTCGACCAGTTACATTTTTTGTTGAGTACTTAAAATGTGATTGTGAATAAATGTATTGAATGGAGATGTTGAACATGTTCTTGACATAGTAGTCAAATGAGGGATTAGAAATGTTCATATTGATGTAAATATTTATGACATGAATTAATGTATTTAATCATGATGCCTCATTACCTATGGTTGATTAAGGATTATGACATGAATTAATTTGATTGTTTAGAAGAAGAAATCATGGATTAAGATTTGCATTATTTAATTAGGGAGTTTTTGAACAATGTTGTATTGATAAGGTGGCTTGTTAATATAATGGAGTTGAATTTGAGCTAGTTAACATTAATGCTTAATTGAATCCAATTTCCTATAGCCTCGAAGTGAGAAATCAAATCAGGTTCTCACTTCGAGGCTATAGGAAATAGTAGAAATATATATTTAGGGTTTCTCCTAAATAATATTAAAATAATTTGACTCATGGTTGGGTCTTTAGGAATAAGCTAAATAATCAAGGAGAAATAGTGAGAAATAAAGTCCACTTAATAGCCAAAGGGTTCAGTCAAGTAGAAGGGTTAGATTATGACGAAACCTATGCCCCAGTAGCTAGACTTGAGTCCATTAGGATGTTGTTAGCCTTTGCATCCCATAAAGGATTTAAACTCTACCAAATGAATGTAAAGTCAGCTTTTCTAAATGGATTTATTAAGGAAGAAGTCTATGTAGGACAACCCCCCGGTTTTGAAGACTTAGAAAGACTTGACCATGTTTATAAACTCACTAAAGCACTTTATGGACTAAAACAAGCACCTAGGGCATGTTATGAACGCTTATCAACCTACTTAATTTCTAAAGAATTTAAACAGGACAAATTGACTCAACCTTATTTATTAAGACCTTAGGAAAAGAAATCTTTATTGCCCAAATCTACGTCGATGATATAATTTTTGGATCCACCAACTCAAATTTCCTAAAAGAATTTGTTAAAATAATGGAAAATGAATTTGAAATGAGCTTAGTTGGTGAGCTCAATTTCTTTCTAGGGTTACAAATTAAGCAAACTAGGGATGGAAACTATGTCCATCAATCCAAATATGCTGAGGAGTTAATAAAGAAATTCAAAATGGACAACTCCAAAAGCATAAGTACCCCCATGGCCACAAATGTAAAAATAGATAGTGACCCTGATGGTAAACCAGTAGACCTTAAACTTTATAGAAGTATGATTGGAAGTCTACTGTACCTTACAGCCAGCAAACCTGATATCCTTTTTGCTGTAGGAATGTGTGCTAGATACCAAACCTGTGCTAAGGAAACGCACTTAGCAGCCCTAAAAAGAATACTAAGATACGTTAAGGGCACCCTAAATGTATAGATTTGGTATCCTAGGACCTCAACCTTTGACTTGTCAAGATACTCGGATTCTGACTACGCTAGTTGTAAACTAGATAGAAAGAGTACAAGTGGAAGCTGCCAACTGTTAGGAAATAGTCTAGTAAGTTGGTGCAGCAGAAAACAACACTGTGTAGCTCTATCCACAACTGAAGCTGAGTATGTTGCTCTAGGAGAGTGTGTAGCACAACTCTTATGAATGATGCACACTCTCAAGGACTTTCAGCTTAACTACACTCAAACTCAAGTTTACATTGATAATATAAGCTCCATCAATCTAACTAAGAATCCAATCCAACATTCGAGGACTAAACACATAGAAGTTAAACACTTCGTAAGAGATCATGTTGTCAGGGGTGAAATAGTCCTTAAGCATGTAGACTCTAAATCCAACTTAGCTGACATATTCACCAAACTCCTACCTGAGTCTGAGTTCAGCACACTAAGAAGGCAGTTAGGGTTATGCTTGGTAGAATAGGTTTACTCTACTTCTATTTTGATAAAACTATTTTATTACTTATCAATTTCTACTTAATTTAAAGAATTTTTTTGTATTTAAAAAAAAACTAATTTTTCGACTTAGTTTTTTTTTGAAAAATTACCCCCTTCAAAACTAGGGCTTTTTCGCAAATGGACTTAGCCTAGGCCCTAACCCTAGAATTGCATGCACCTATAGATCTAGAAGTCAGCATCTCACAAGCACCTTAGGGTACTTTTGATTGATAACCTAGAATGGGTTGAGATGCTTAGGTCTTTGCCTTGATTCGAGATGCTTAAGTCTGTGCATCTGCAGTAATTGGGGCACTAAATACCAATAAAGAGTAATCAAGTTAAGTGTCAAGCTTAGAAAATCTAACTTGAACAGAACACTTAACATGACTAACCCTAGCGAAAGCTACTGTGTATAACAGTTAGTAAGTAGCTAATTGGGTTAGACAGGAACCGAAAGAGAAAATTAGAATTGATTTGGTCCAGTTTATATCTTGAATTGGTTCAGTACAGCACCTTACTTATTTTGCTATAATGTTTTGCTATATTATTTTTTTGATATATGGCAAAGGGGGAGAGAATGGAAAGGAGATAAGGTCTAAAATTTTTTCAAAATTTAAAACTTTATTTATCTCCTTTTTCAAAAAGTAAAATCCCTTAAGTCAATGGCATAAAATTATTTCTAAGTACTTGACTTAAGCTATTTTCAAAATTTTTCTAAATACATAATTTAAATTTCACAGATAGAAAATTTTATAAGTTTAATTTCAAAATTTTTCTTGAAAACTTTCTAAAGTGCTTGGGAAATTTTTCACAACTCAAAATATGGTAGAAATTCTTTTTGTATTAAAATTTCAGTTTTTCTAAGTACTAAAAAACATCAGAATAAGTTTAGAAAAATTTCCAAAAGTGTGAAAACTAAGTATTGACTTGAAAATTTTCTAAGTATAAAATTCTCTAAGTGCAAATTTTCCAAGTGCCCAACTCAAAAATTATTTTTGGAAAACAATTTTTAACTTACATTGTTTTCCAACCTAAAAATTTTTTATGGAAAATATTTTCTTAACTTACATGTTTTTTGGAAAAAATTCTAAGTGTTGAAAAATAATTTCCCTTGTAGACTTAGAAATTTTTTTCAAACCCCGCGAACATATGAAAAATCTAGGGGGAGATTCCTTCCAAGGGGAGGAAATGAAATTAGAATTTTACCTGTTTTTGTTTTAACTTAACTTTTTAAACCAGGATTGCCATAAATCAAAAAGGGGGAGATTGTTGGTGCAGGCAGCACCTAAGTCAAACCTGGGTTTTGATATTGGCAAAGGGTTCAAAAGTTAAGATGTTATGTTGGTCTAATGTGCTCACTGAGTGTGCAGAAAGAAGTCCTGGCGAAGGGCTGCTGGGCACCTAGCGAAGGGCTGCTGGGCACCGAAACCTGAAGACCTGGCGAAGGACTGCTAGGCACCTGGCGAAGGGCTGCTAGGAGTCTAAGACCTGGCGAAGGACTGCAAGGCACCTGGCAAAGGACTGCTAGGAACTGAAGACCTGGCGAAGGACTGCTAGGAACCGAAGACCTGGCGAAGGGCTGCTAGGCACCTGGCGAAGGACTGCTGGGCAAAACTTCAACCGGAGGAGCCGGTTGGCAAAAGGTAAACTCTCCTGAGAGGAGTAGGTGAGGACGCGTTCCCCGTCGAGGGAACAGTAGGCGTCGGTTCGACCTAGGGTTACATTTGGGAGACCCGAAGTCAGAACCAAGACAGCTAAGGTTGTATAAACCTAACATTTCTTGCCTTGTTTGTTCTGAAACTAACGTGGATGCAGGGACCAAAGGAACGTGTTTCTGCAGCTCATAACGCCCCAAAGGAGAGGGGCAGCAGTTGGGCTAGGCGCCCGGGAGGTCCCGGGCGCCCAAAGTCAAAGCCAAACAACCAATTGAGCAAGAATCGCTTCGGAAGCTAACTGGGCCAGGTGCCCTCAAGCTCCCGGGCGCCCTCATGGTCTCGGGCGCCCCGGATGCCTCGGGCGCCCTGGGTCCAAGCAAACCAAGTGATAGAAGCGAACTCAGCCGAGAAGCCAGCAGACCAAGTCAACCGGGGCGCCCCCAGTGTCCCGGGTGCCCCCGTCAGCTCCGAGCCCGATTCTGGAGGGATAAGCGCTGACCGAGCTTCGGATGAGAGTTCTCAGATCCGAAGGCACGTGTCAGCGCCCCCAGCGTCCCGGGCGCCCCCAGGAGTGCTATAAAAGGGGCTCGACCCCTAAGGCTTCACAAGCAACTTTTCCAACGCCTCTACGCTCTTCGACTCAAGCGCTCTGCTCCGAAAACCTCCAATCTCGAGATTCAAGCGCCGACGACGACCCTATGATCCAAAGTACGATCCACACCGGGCATCAATAACGAAGAGTCTAATTGTATTTACTGCACTACAACTGTAACATTTTCTGTAAACATTTGCACACATATAGAATTGCCCACAGTAAATGGTCAAGGACCGTGGGCCTTGGAGTAGGAGCCAACCGCGACTCCGAACCAAGTAAAAATCCTTGCGTTCTGTGAGTTTGTTTTAATTTCCGCTGCGTATTCTCTTAACTTCTAATCCGAAACGTTTTCACGATATTCACCCCCCCCCTCTATCGTGTTTTCTCGATCCAACACCTTTTTCTGCTTCTTGTGGTCATTTGTATATTTTGCTTGTTGTAGATTATGTTTCTAAATGGGTGGAGGTCATTCCCTCCAGGACTGATGATTCTTGTGTTATTGTTAGTTTTGTCAGGTCACATATATTTTACAGGTTTGGAATTCCCAAGGCAATCATAAGTGACCAAGGTTCTTATTTTTGCAACAAACATATGAAGGCCCTACTTAGCAAGTATGGGGTTGTACACAAGGTTTCTACTTCCTACCATCCCCAAACAAATGGCCAAGCCAAAATTTCAAATAGAGAATCAAAGCAATTTTGGAAAAGACCGTTGGGCCTAATAGGAAAGATTGGAGCAAGAGGCTTGATGATGCGCTATGGGCCTATAGAACGGCATACAAGACACCAATTGGAATGTCTCCCTACCGATTAGTATATAGAAAAGCTTGTCATCTACCCGTGGAGATAGAGCACAAAGCGTATTGGGCGGTGAAGGCTTGTAACTATTATGCTACTAAGGTGGGAGAAGAGAGAAAACTTCAACTTCAAGAACTTGAGGAAATAAGACTAGAAGCATTTGAAAATTCAAGGATTTATAAGGAAAAGACCAAGAACTTCCATGACAAATATATCATGAGGAAAGCATTCCAAATTGGCGACAAGGTTCTATTGTACAAGTCAAGGCTCAAGTTGATTAAAGGTAAGTTGAGGTCAAGGTGGGAATGTCCATTTCTTGTAACTAACATTTTTCCTTATGGTGTTGTTGAAATAAAGAATGAGACTAATAACTTTGTGTGGAGAGTCAATGGCCACCGGCTCAAGAAATACTTTGAAGAATTAAAGGAGCTTGAGGTGGATGGATTGGACATTAAAGACGCTATCTACCCAACCTAAGGGGAGTTTTCTTTTCTTGCACCTTTATTTCATTGTAAATACCATTTTATTGTTTTCAAGTAGTTAAATCTTTCTTTTACAATGAGTTTTTGATAATAAATGTTTCGGTAGTGTAGAATGAATAAAAAGTTATTTTAGGCACCATTTACCATTTTGGCACCTTAGTTCTTGCATGGCTAGGAATAAATGTATCCCTCTAGGATTTCTCTATATTATTTTAGAGTCTCTTGAAAGCAAATTAAATTTAGTTGTCAAAACTTAGGAATTGAGTCAATGGATGAAAATTCTTTGTTGCTTGAGTACTACTTAGTTATGGACTCTAGATTGATGAATTGAGATGAATTCTTTTTACCTAGTGAGGACTTAGCCTTATTTTTGAGATACACACATGTGATTGTACTCTAGAACTTGCTTAGGTTCTTTCAAAACCATATTTCTATGATTGGACCACATTTATAGAGGTTAATCATTTTGTCTTCCCTTTTCATATGAGTTTTTGCAATAGTCCTTGTTGATACATGGTTTATTCTTTTTCCTTCACTATTTTTTCTGCTCATAACTATTTTTTCTCCATGGACTTGGTTACTTGGATTTTTCTTGATGTTACTTTGCCCGAGACGGACAAAAGTTTAAGTGTGGGGGAGGTAGCTAGAGCTTTGAAAGAAATTGTGGTAAGAAGTGATAATTTGAAAATTTTTGGAAGTTTTCTTTTTGTTGAATCATAGTGGGAATCAGTTTTGATGGATTTTAAGAGGTGAAGAGATGAGGGATGCAATGCAAAAACAGAAAAAGAGAAAAAAGAAAGAAAGAAAGAAGAAAAGAAAAGGGAGAAGTGTGCCAATTTGATGGAGTGGTGTATCAAGGGTGAGTTGTGAGTATTGGGAAGTAAAGATCACTTTTGGAGAAATTTGATTTCTAAATGTTGTTTGGTGTTTCAACTCTAGAGGCTAATTTCGAAGGGAATGGGAGCTCACAAAGGGTAGTAACTAGTGATACTTTTCAAGTCTACCAAAAGCTTTCATTTAGACATGGAATTGGCAAGTGGAATTATCTTCAAAAGTTCAAATCGTTGCTAGGACTGAAGTGGAGATGAGGGAGTAGGATCTAGTCGTTGGAGGTAGTTGAAGCTGCAGAAACAAAAAAAAACAACAAGCTGCTGAAAAACAGAAATCAGAGAAAAAAAGAAGAGAAAAGTAAAGAAAAGACAAAGGAAAACATGAAGGTTCAAAAGATGGATAGATTTCTGAACTTGAAGTCGTGAATAAGAAGCTAGTTAGATTTGAGATATGGTGTTGATTGAAGGAAGAAATCTCGGTAGAAGCAGTTTCAGAATTCTGGAATCTCAGCTACTGATCAGCCCCTGATCGGTCACCAGTCCTATCAGGGAGGAGCCTGATCGGTCACTCAGACCGATCAGGAGCTATCCAGTCCGAGCAGAAGAGGTACAATCCGATCTCCAGATCGACCAAGCAGAGTCTGATTGGTCTCGGGACCGATCAGAAGAATTGGCACAGTACAAAATTCAGAATTTAGTAAGTTCCTCATCCAAATCAGATGATACCTACCCACTTTAGCTTTGATACCATTGAGAGGACTATACAAGAGGGTAAAGTGCATTAGAAATAATTTTGAGTATCCAAGTCTTCTATTTTTCCTTACTTTTCCATAATTCTTCTTCATGCTATGTTTCTTTTACATATTTTTCTTTATCATATCTTAGTTCTCTATTTCCTTTATCATGATTCGTTAGTCTAAAAATTCATTGAACTTCTCCTTTATTCTATTCATTTCATATTTCTTTAATTAGTTCTAATAACCCTTTGTAGATGTGGATCCAAGTTAAGAATGATGGTGGAGAGTAGATAATAAGCAAGCTTATGGTAGTTCAAGAAACATGTTGTGTTTGAGTGAGCTCCATTTTCTTTGAAATGTAGAATTTAGGAAGAGAGCCACTAAAACTTCCTTTGATAGGCTTAGTGAGTTTAATTCATCTCAATGAGTCATGAAGGAGGAAGTATGCTAAGTTGTTGATTTAAGGACAAATTACTAGTCCATTGAGTTTAGATTTTTGAGAATTGACAACCCTAGGTAATTTCCTTTCAATTGCTTCTAATTATGATTGAGAATAATCTAGAGGGATGCATCTTTAGTTTTCTAGTAGCTTGTGCGAGACGCTCAAGAATAAGTGTGGGGGAGTTGATAACTATTATTTTGTCACTTCAATTAGGCTCTCAAATCGATGTTTTTGATCCCTTTTCATATGCTTAAGTTTGTATTTACATTAGGTTTCATGAAATCTTTATATTTTATCTTTGGATACAATTCTTTCTATATTTGAGATATTTTTACATTAATTTTGAATCTAATTTTGTAGGCTTCAATTAACCATGAACCTAGATCAAGATTGGATCAGACTTGAGCTTCCACTTGGCTTTGATTAAGGGGATCAAGAGGTGGATCAATGTGAGTCGTCCGATCAAGGAACGACTAGATCTGAGCCATCGGTCAACTTCTGATCAATCCGAGTTCAAGATAGAGTCAATCATGACCACAGATCAAGATCTGAAAATTTCATCCAAATCAGAAGCAATCTGACTGTTGGATCAAGCTCAAGATGATCTAGACGATTCATTCAAGAGAAGGGAAGATCTGAGCCATCCGCCGCAGATCTGATTGATCCGAGCTAAGAAGAAGTAGATCAGAGCCATTGATCAAGATCTGTAAGGTTTGGTTCAGATCTGACTTGATCTGACCGTTGGATGGCATGGAAAAGATCTCAGCCGTAGAAATTCAAAAAGATCAGTTAAATCAGGAATTCCCTCTTCCGGTCGTCGTCGTCGCCAGATCGCGTCTCCAAATTTTTCCGTTCTTCCTCGTTCTTCAATTCCGATCGCACACGACCACCCAGATCAAGTTCTTCTTGAGATTTCAATCATCAAGCTCAGTTTCCGCAAGAGGTTCGCAATCCATTCGTATCTGAAAGCTCCAGCGAGGGTTTCACTGTGAGCTAGCTTCATCCAACCATCCTTCATTTGATTCCATTTCTCCATCAATCGGGCCATGTCAGAAGGGTTCTCTGAGTTGATTCGAGGTTCCCTGAGCTATCACTCGCCATACAAATCATCACGGAATGAAGGATCGGGAGGAGTTCAGATTACACATCCATGCTACGCAACTTTGTCACGACAGCTGAATTCTGATCGATTCTCGAGCGAGGGGGTTCCGATCTCGATCCTTGTGTGACCAAGGAGGAAATCTCGGTGAAGAACTTGAACTGGTGTCACTAGATTGTAGATTTCATTTCTGTATTCGATTCTGTAACATTTCTGTCTGCTTCTAATTGTTTCAGTCCGCATTTCAGCTACTGATCGGTCATTAGACCGATCTAGGCAGCACCTGATCAGACACCAGTCCGATCAGGCTTGTATCTGATTGGTCAGCCGACCAGTCAAGAAATTTTCTACACAAATTGACCCTATTTCAGTACTTTGCTTGTTTCAATCCTTCATTTCCGAAGTTAGATACAGATTTAGTGTCTTTCTACAATAGATATCAGTTTAATCTTTCAATCTTGCAATTTCGAATTGTTATGCTCAATCTCCAAGTAGGTTAAGTTTAAAATTGCAATTTCCTAGTTTAAGTTTGCTTAGTTAAACTTGTTTCGTTTCAACTACATTCTTAATCTTATTTGCAAAACAAAACCCCCATATTATTCGAAAACCCCAAAACATTTAACGACAAACATATACGAGCTTGATTCAAACACTCACAACTAGTCCTTGGAAAATACGACCTGAGGCCCCTATTCTACATTTAATCTTGCTAGCCAAGGGTTTTCAGTTATAAATTTCTAAATTTGAGGCTCACTTGTGACACTAGTATTGGGCTACCATCACTAACGCAACGGCTAGTTTTCGGGAGTATCAGTCGATTGGGGTCTTAAACATTCTGTGAGTTTGAGAATTGGCTGGCAGTCGACTGTCTTTCTACCAGTCGACTGCCCAGCCTATACAATCTCTCTTCCTCACTCCGAAGATCCTCCATGACCCTCCTTCACGCGTGCCTTCAAGTACACTCCCTTGGCTCGCCCCTTAAAGTCTTCTTCCACCGGCTATCGTCCTTCGGATGCGCACACAAGCCTTCCCTTGGCTTGCCTCCATGCCACCCTTCACGTGTGCCCTTTGAAGTCCACTTCCCGGCTTACCCTTGGAGTCCTCTTCCCTCGGCTCTCGTCCCTCTGATAAGTCCTTCATGTGTGATTCTCCAAGTCCTGTAAACTCAATCACACATATCAAATAACAAGATAACACCCTAACCTTAAACCATGTTGATACACACATCAAAACCATGATCATCCCGATCATCCTTGGGTCGATTGCCCCAACAAAACAATGCTTCCATATCACAAGATAAAGGAAAGAGAATGACCATAACTGAACCAAGCTCAGACACTAATATGGTTTTTATAAAAACCCCCAGTATATACAATACTGGACGAACTACTGATATCAGTGTTCGTTGTCTAAACAATATACATGGGCATGAATTTACACTACATGATTTTATTGACAGTGGGGCTACAAATTCTACAATAGATGAAGAAACTATTCTATCTATAGTACCCCCGGAACTCATCAAAACTGCTAATCAACCAATGGTTAGTACGCAATTCGATGGCCAACAACTATTCTGTACCAAATTTGTTACAAACACACATTTAAAATTTTATACAAACTATGATACATTTGGGATTTCTCTCTCCCTTCCCAAACTCTGGATCAAACCTCTTCCACAGCCAAATCTTTACTTAATCCTAGGACTTAGTTTCCTTATAGCCCAGGACAGAGCATTATTACTTACAAAAAACTATGCCATTTTTCTCTCTACACCAATAGTATCCCCAATTGTGTCCGATTATCCTTCAGTTCCCAATAAGCATCCCTATCCTATAACTCCAACTATTAAAGACATAGCCTTAAAAGACACTGATACAAACAGTTGTCACTGTAAAGGTAATACACCTTGTAAAGGTTCTTGATTAATAAACCAAGAACTTTCTTGTTCCTTAGCATATCAAGAACTGATTCAAGATGACCTTTATCCAGAAGACTTAAGCAGCATGGATTTAGACATTCCAAAAGATCTACTCTCCCCTACATATTTAAGAAACTTAATAACTATCCAACTTGACCTAGACTCTCTCATCTCCAGACTAGAAAAATTAGAAATTATTGGTGATAACCCTACAAAATATTGGGAACACGATAAAATATATTGCAAATTAACAATAATCAATCCAGATATTACAATAAAGGCACAAGACTTAAAATATACTAATTGGGAAACTGGAGAATGCACAGTGCATATAAACCAATTATTAGCTCTTGGAGCCATTCAACGCTCAACCTCTAGACATCGGAGTCCAACCTTCATTGTAAACAAAGGAGCAGAATAAAAAAGGGGACAATCTAGAATGGTGTTTAACTATAAATGCCTAAATGATAACTGCCAGGAAGATGGATATAAAATTCCTGATAAAGACCAACTACTTAATAAAATTCAAGACTCTAAATGGTACTCAAAATTTGATATGAAATCTGTGTTCTGGCAAGTCAAGATGCATCCTGATTCTGTAGAATGGACTACTTTTTCTTGTCTCGAAGGCCACTTTGAATGGTTGGACATGCCATTTGGCCTAAAAGTAGCACCACAAATTTTTCAAAGAAAGATGGACACTATTTTTAGAAACCTAGCCAATTGTACTTGTGTCTATATTGATGATATTTTGGTTTTCTCCAAAACAAAGGAAGAACACTATGCGTATTTACATATGGTATTTAATCTATTTGAGACACATGGTTTAATAATCTCCAAAAGTAAAACGAAGCTAGCTGTTAAACATATAGACTTCCTTAGAGCTAAAATCGAATAAGGAACAATCTCATTACAACTGTTAAATACCGAATTTTCAGGGGTTGAAATGGAAAAATTCAGAATATAGGGACATAGTTGGAATTTATTAAAGTTGTTGGGCTTATTTGTAAAATGTCAAAAACTATTTAAAACCCTAAAAACTGCCTCTCGATTCAGTTTTTTTTCCCCATCCACTTCTTCTCTGCCCCGACGCCGACGCCGCCAAGCCCTAACCCGACGCCAGTTGCCGACCACGCGATGTTGGAGCGGAACGCTACCCTTTTCTTCTTCTCCTTCTCCTTCCTCTTCTCCTTTGCGTGATCTGACACCCACTTAGTCGCGTTGTTGCCGAGCGTGGAGCCCTTGCCGAGTTGCTCTCGTCGCACGAAAAGGAACTGCTGCATGCTTCCACTGCCTGAGCCGTCGGCCACTGTCAGTTGCTGCCGGAGAGGTGTTATCCATCGCGTCTGTGGATAGTGAAGAGTCATTGTCGGAGCCGCGCCTCACGTCGCCGTTCCCTGCTGCTTGCGCTGGCCGAAAGCAGGTAAGGGTTGATAATAAGGGATATTGTAGTGGGAGATTGTGTAGAGATTCTTACAGTGCTTATATAGTTTGAATCGTGCTTTGTGGTAGTAGGCTCACAAAAATAGTAAAATGGTTTCTGTGGCTTGAGGGATGTTTCTTAATTTGGAGTAATACTTGGTCTAATTCAATGTTCTGTTTTGTTTGATCGGTGAGGAGTTTCTTTGCTACCGTGAGGTAGGTGTGGGACAATTGGTGGTCAAGATTAGGATAAGCTTGCATGGGTTCTGTTAATTTTGAGTTGGGTTAGCTATGGAGCTTGATGTGTTGACCCTATGTTGCCGTAAGCAATGGTTTGGGAAAGGATGAGGTGTTTGGGTTTCACATAAGGTTTTCGTTGGGTGTTGAAGTTTTAGTTCTGATCTGGGATTAAATTGTGGAATGTTTAACTTTATAATCAAATTTTGTTAAATTTGGTTTAGAGGGAATTCATAGTTATTTTGGATTTATTTAAATAGTTGTTATAATTAAAATTTATCTTAATTACGTTCAGTATTTTAATTTGGCTAAATTGTTCGTTTTGTAAATAGCTAAAGGTAGTCCTTGACACAGGACTTTGAGTTGGACTTGTTTTGGTTGATCGTGGAAGATCTTCTCGTTTACGGACTTCTGAAAATAAGGCGGGTACTTCTCCTTTGTATTCGAGTAGCTTTCTTTACCTTAAAAGCATGGCTATATTATGTCTGATAGGATTGCTTGACCTTGTTCCTTGTCGTAAATTAAAACATCGCCGTTGAGACTTATTCTTCGTTGATCTTTGAGTATTCCTAATTTCGTATCTGTACAGTCCTCGGTTGGTTTTCTATTCTGTAAAGTGCCGTTTGTACGCGAGCACTTAGAAGTCCATTAAACACAGATAGGTTTATTTGGCATTAGAAATACCCTACCTAGTAGTGTAGGTGCATAATCGTTGGATTGCGATTTCTGGATTGGTTGTATTGATGCATCGTATACTCGTTGGATTTTATTGCATCGTTGTTTCTCCGGTTGTTCGTGCATCGTATATCATGCACCATACTTGCACATTGCATACTAACGACTGTTGGCTTACATTTAGTTAAGTCGTCGTTAGTCATATTGTTGCTCGAGTCGCTCAACCACACGATGTCATGGTAGTGGTTAGAGTGCGAGTGTTTGTCCTGTCATGCCAGACAGTGACACCCTCACCGTTATTTTAGAGGGATGAGCTGTTGGTAGCTCACCCTCACTGTTGTTGTTTTTCGAGGGATATATATATTGTAGCTGTTGATAGCTCCCCCAATGTACCGGGGTCTGGAGTGTGTGCTCCCCAGCATCCTGTCCACTCAACCACGCCTTATGTGGTATTTATTGTTGTATGTGATATTATTATTGTTGTTGGAGTGGTACAGTTGTCACAGCCCTACCCACTCGGTCACACAGATGGGATGTGTTGACGGCTTGACTGGCGTCAGGGGTGACACATGTCATTGCATCATGTGCATACGTATTTCTTTTATGCATTTGTTTGTGTTTGATGCACTTATATGAGCTATGATTGTTGCATATGTATGACATGCATGTCTATCTTGATATTATTGTTGTTGAGCTGTTTATACATGCCTAATGCTTACCCGGATTTTATGCTATGTCGCTTTACTATATGTTATGCATGATTAGGTAAATCTGATATTTCTTATGGACTGTACCTTTTGATTCTCTACATCGTTATCTTAATTATGTCATGCTTATTGTCTACTCATATACCCGCAGAGTCCGCCCGGACTCACCACCCCTGTTTCCCTTTTTGTTGTTTCAGATAGCAGGTAGTGGTATTGCTTGGAGCCAGGAGATGATCCAGTTGCCAGTCCCAGTGTCGGTTTGTTTTGGTTTGTTTTAGTGTCTGTTTTATTTCCGCAGTTAGTTTCCTTGTCGAGTATCGGTTTGGATTTTGTCGTTATTACTAGTATGCAGACATTCTTTTATGTTTAAGATGGCTAAGCCATCCATTTACTTTGTTTCAATATAAACTGCGTGGTTGTGTTTATTTCCTATTGTTGTGATGCCAGCCGCATGTGGCTGAGCTATTTTGGTGGAGATATGATGTATATTTGCCCCATATTGTCTGCCGTACAGGGGAGATGCTGCCCGATTTTCGAGGAAGCATGTGCCTCTGGGGGCGTGACAACAACCTTATATTACCTCAAAAATATTATGTTTTCTTGATAAAATGGAAGATACAAAAACTCTAAGATCATTCTTAGGACTTCTCAACTATGCTAGACAATACCTGAAAGACATAGGAAAAATTAGTGGACCCTTATATAATAAAACATCCTTAATCAGACAAAACTATTTCAATCAACAAGACAAAGACCTAGTTAAACAAATTAAAGAAATGGTAAGAAAAATCCTAGTCTTACGAACACCTCTTGATACTGATTACTTAATTATAGAAACAGATGGTTGTGAAACTGGATAGGGAGGAGTTCTTTACCGAAAACCCTCTAAATATGACACAAAAACCTCTGAGGCTATCAGTCGATATACTTCTGGCCAATACAAAGAAAAAGGTCATTTAACTTCTCTTGACTATGAAATATTAGTGGAAATTTATTGTCTAGATGCTTTCAGACTCTTTATATGCAGCAAACCAAAAATTACCGTCTGAACAAATTGTGATGCTATAGTCAAATATAGCCAGCAAACAAAAGGATTAAGGAAAGGACTTAGTACAAAAAGATGGTTAAAATTCACAGATAAAATTATAAATAAAGGACTAACTATTCATTGGGAACATATTAAAGGAAGTAATAATTCCTTAGCCGACACACTTTCTAGACTTTTACATTAACATCATGATTATGATAGGTACAACAATGGATAAACAAAAGAAAGTAAAAATGTTTTCAATGAGAACTATGAGGTTTGGCAATCAAGAACTTGAACAATTTACTCACTATGAGGAATAATTTCACTTCACAGCAAGAGACAAGCTTGATCACATCCAAACTTACTTACTTGACAACATCTGGAATATTCCTACTATTCCAGGAAGTGCCAACTACAAGATAGCAATTATTAATGCTCTGGCCAATTACTTCCAGATAATAGTACAAGAACCAATAGGAAAGAAGTTCTCTTGTTATGTGGTCTTCTTAGGAACACAAGCGGGAGTTTACCAAGATTGGGATGAAGTCACTATTGCTATATAAGAATGTGAACATCCATCATTCAAAGGCTTTTATTCTCTGGAAGAAGCCTTCAACATAGCAAGGATAGTTATTGGGCCAAATTTCTTTGTTAGTGCGCTTCTTAAAACTGGTGGAAAATCACCTATGGAAACATAAACAGAAGACTCAGACAAAACTTATGCTCACGCACTTACAACTATACCACCTCCAAAGAGTACGGAACTTGTGATCCACAGGCCAAATTATCTATAACTTTGGGATAATTAAGAGCCCGATCAGAAGCGACTACAGCATAAAGAAACTCGGAGGCAACACTATTAGGACTTCCAAATACTATCTCAGAAGATATTTCTATCTACATAAGACAACTAGCCGAAGGATCTACTTTTGAAATCTTTGCTGGATTATGTGATGCATTGAAACTTTTGCACTAGAACGTACCAAAAGGAATGACAATTCAGTATGAAGTTGAATTCAGTCCCAAACTCAAGTGTCAAAATAGAAACAAAGTTTGCGAAATCTCAGAAAAAAATGGCTGTCAATGTCGGCTCGTATATTGTTTCAGAAGAGTCAATATCAACATTGATACTTATGAACCTACAACCATCAAAGGAAGGCTAATTACCCCATTCCTACTAATGGACTATTACTAGCCAAGTTATGGGTTTATGATCCTGATTCTATCAAAAACTTCCCAAAGAAACTGGGATAAATTACTTCTTTAGTTCTTGAAAAAGAAGAAACATATGTGATCTGTACAATTGTACATGTATATATATATATATACTATGAACCAAGTTGCTATATACTTGTATAGATTTGGGGAACCTCGATCTCAAGTCCATTCCAACCGATTTTTTTTTACTTTTTGAGATATATTATATGTACTTACATTTAAGATTTAAGGATTGTGATACAGTGAGTTTAAGCCAATAAAATCATTCCTTTAAAATTTAAGCTTTCCTCTAATTGGGTTATATTATTTAAGATAAAAAATTTTAGAAGCATATATTATATATGTATTCAGAGTTTAAGATTTTAGGGTTTTGGGGTTGGGTTATACTGTGTTTAAGCCAATAAGATTTTCTCTCTAAGCTTCAAACTACTCTCTTGGGTTCTAGTGTTTAATATAAAAAAGTATAGATGTTCACGAGGTATAATAAATATATTTAGAGTTTATAATTCAAAATTTTAATTCAAAAATGAATTAATGCGGGGTGCATGGATTCAATACCCAACGAATTTTTAAATAAAAAATTGATCTAGGGCACCTAGATTGAATCTAGGCACCTCGACTATTAGGCACCCCAACAGGCATCATGCGTGGGCATGCGGAGAACAATATGCAGTAAATCAATTCATTATATATACACACACACAAAAATGATATTTTACGAATCTCATCCTTGTGTGTTATCTCATCCTTGTGTGCTTGTGTGTCTTCAGAATGCCTAGATTGAATCCAGGTCCAAGCGTCTAGATTCAATCGGTAATTTTTTTTTTGTACAGCTTTGGAGTTAAGCTAATTAGATGTTGCTTTTAGGATTTAGAGATTGAGCTATAATATTCAAGATTAAAAAAATTAGATGTTGCTTTTAGGATTTAGAGATTGAGCTATAATATTCAAGATTAAAAAAATTAACACTAAAAAATTTTAGATGCTGATGGATATATATATTTAGGGTGTCTTATAGTAATTTTTTATTTATTTTTTTTTAGCTCCAGGGTTAAGCCAATTAAAGTTTACCTCTAGAGTGTAGGGGGTTAAGTTATTGTGTTGAAGCTAAAAAAAATTAACACTGAATACTTTTAGATGTACACAGGGTATATTATATATATTTAGGCTTAAAAATTTAAGAAATATTGATTTTTAAGAAATCAAAAACATATATATATATATATATAGTGTTCCAATATATTGCGGATGGTACGCTATGCGACCATTTGTGCCGGAGTGATTAAGACGCTTGGAATTGATCCATGCGTCTAAATTCTTTTTTTTTAAATAAAAAATTATTTATATTTTAAATCCTAAATACATATGTTATACCCTGTGAGCAACTAATTATTTTAAATTTTAAATTTTTTCTCTTGAATACTATAACTCAACCTCTAAACTTTAAAGATAAAATTTAATTGGCTTAACCTTGGAGATAAAAAAAATTTAAAAAAAAACTATACTGGAATGAATCCAGGCAATCTAGCATCCTAACCATTTCCGTAGAACTTCGGTCATAGCAAGGTCGTCTCAAGGTTCCATGACACCCTAGGAAAAAAAATTATTTAGGCCTTTAATATATTTTTAAGAAAATTAAAATTTTTCCTCACTCGTTTTTCATTCAGATTTGGATTAGACAATGACGAATTTAATTTTTTTAAAATAAAATATTAATTTAAAAATAGATTTTATATAAGATTTAATTTTCTACCTTCTTGAGATGTAAAATTATTAATTAAAATTTTATATTCATGATAAAATAAAATCAATTGATAAAATGTTAAAATATATATTTTTTAAAAAAAATTAATTTTAATTTTGAAGAACTTCTTTCTAAAAGCTAGACTAACATGTATTATCAATAATATTCTACGAGTAATTCATGTATTAGGAAAAAAAATTAATTTTTTTTTATAAAGTTCATTATCTCAAGTATGATTTTTCATGACAAAATTATTATTCTCTCGAAATACTATGTAAGAACTCACTTAGGTTTTTCTAATTGTGTTTGAGTCTATTCATGATTTATAATTTACATAAAACAATAAAAAAATATCTCGTGGTTCTCTTTTATTCCAAAGAAATATCAATATTTATACTTTTTAATATACCAAAGAACAACAAATAAATATAAAATGTTACTATAAATAATTCTAAATTAGATTCTATGATTAATAAAAATCTGGAGTTGCTAATACGGATGAGAGAACGAGATGATAGTTAGGGTTTCTTTAGAGATATTTTGTTAGGACCGAAAGAATGTAAATATCTTCATAATCATAAAATATTATCCATTTTGAGTCTAAACTCTCATGATTTTGCTCTTGGGCGTCACCCAAAGCCCTCATACCAATGGAGACATATTTCCCTTATAAGCTTATGATCTTTCCATGAGTTTTCGATGTAGGACTATGTTTGTAACCTTACAACTCTAACAATCCCTCTCAAATGAAGGATCACAAGGCCTCCTTAAACTAAAAGTCTATCCGTTTGATGTTCGATCCTTGACCCACCATATCTTCCTGCCCATCAGTCTAACCGATCTACTAGGTCTTCCTACCCCTTGGTCCACTCGACCTACGAGGACTTCCTTGCCTAGCCACAACTAGGACTTCTTGTCTGGTGTTTGGTTCTCTTGATCCAGACATAGGAGCTCCCACTTACTTTGTTTAAGATTAATATTTCACTCACATAGCTCGATTAGACCATCGCTCTTGTGCATAGTCTGTGGTTAGACCTTATGGTGGTATGAGCTCTCTGATACCAAATAAATTGTCACACCCCTTGGACGATACTTGCTCGAAAAATGGACAACATCTCCCCTGTATAGACAACATATGAATCCTGGATACAATAGTCACACGACTGAACACTATTGAAAATAAAATAAACAACAACTACGTAGTTTAATATAGCAGCCTACATGGTTGAAATCCACAACCATGCAATTTATACAACTCACATGGATGGAAGAACACAAAATATCACAGCGGAAGACATAAAAACATAAATGACTACGAGCCGGTTCGGCTTAACAAGACAACCACAAAATCAAATACAAATAGCCACAGGCTAAAATACAAGTCCAAATCATAAATCCAAAATGCAAGTATAAATAAAAGAAATGCACAAGAACCCTCGACATGATGTGGGACCGGCAAATGAGATCTCCAAGCGATTCCAAGTTCGTCTACATGCTACTTGGGGAAAACAAAAATATGCAAAGCGGTGGTGAGTCCGGGTAACTTAGTAGGAAATAGAAATAGACAGTGCATGGATAAAACGTGTAAAGAGATCAAAGCATATACAGTCTCCCAGGTAGTAACGAAATATGAACATAACCATAATTGACATAATAAAAGCACATAATAAAACCGATTTAACATATATGGTATAATGATCAGTAATCCCTAAGATCTACAACGGATCAGTTCAAAAGCACATGAGTAACAATAAATGCATAATAAGCATGATGCATAAACCTCTATGTGCATGTCAACCATATGCATCCAAACATAGCTCAATCAAGTGCATGAAACACAAGCAAAATGCAACGATTCATCATATGCACATAATACAATGACATGTGTTATCCCTAATGCCAGTGAGGCTACCATCACATCACATCTATGAGCCCGAGTAGGTAGGGTTGTGACAAGTATACGTGTTAGAACCAAAAGGAATTTAGATATCTCCACAATGGTATGATATTGTCCACTTTGAGTCTAAGTCCTCATATTTTTGCTCTTGGGCTCTCCCTAAAGGTCTCATACCAATGGAGATATCTTTCCCTTATAAGCCTATGATCTTTTCCATGTATTTTCAATATGGGGCTATATTTGTAACCTTGCAACCCCAACAATCCCCCCTCAAACAAAGGACCACAGGCCCCCTCAAGCGGAAAACCTTTCCGTTTGATGTCTGATCCTCAACCTATCAGAACTTTCTGTCCCTTGGTCCACCCAACCTACTAGAACTTCACCGCCTAGTCGCAACTAGGACTTCTCTGTCTGGTGTCTGGTCCTCTTGATCAAGACAAGGGAACCTACACTTCCTTTGTTCAAGGTTTAACCCATATAGTTAGATCTAGATCATGACACTAGCTCATGTCTTTTCCTGCGGTTAGTCTGGTAAAGAGCGACCTGGCTTTGATACCAATTGTTAGGACTAAAAAGAATTTAGATACCTCCACAATGGTATGATATTGTCCACTTTTAGCCTAAGCCCTTAATTTGACTAACCCTAAACAAACATTAGGGAAGCTCCGAACAATGTTTTATTTGAATTTTTTAAAAGAATTTTCGTATGTTTCCTTATTTTAGTGTTATTGGTGTTTTCTGTTTCGCATGGTGTTGGGTTTGATTGAGGTGGTGTATATTAGTGACATGCATCATAGCATTTAGGCCGACGACCGCGGGCTCCTTGGTGGTTGAGAAAGGTCGTCGTGTATATTTTCCTGTTGTGTCATGCTTAGTCGGAGTTGTGTGCAAACAGTTGATACTCCCTAGGTATTTGGAGTCCCCACAGGTATTTTGGGGTTTTAAGCCACAGGTATTTTGGCTTTTCATATTAGGGTTGCAGTTGTCGTGGTGTATTTGCATAGCCCCAGGTTTTAGCGCTTGTATCTTATCCACTCAACCTACCCAATATAGCGGATGTGGATGTGTGTACATGTAGGTCATGACATCATGTGCATTTTATGCATTGTGCATTTTTCTTGTATTTGTTGCATTTGTTTGAGCCATGGTTGTTGCATTTGATTGACATGCATATACGGTTATGATTTGCATTTTATATGATCTGGATATGTTCAGCAGTATTAGCTGTTTATGGAGGTGTTAGGGGGGATTTCTGATTTGGCCCTACATGTTATATGGTTTTCAGGTATGTTTTATTTATATTGATGGATTTTGTTTATGTTCTTATTTCCGGAGACTGTATGCCCTTTGCTCTCGTTATGCTTGTTTTACCCTTTTATATATCATACATTTATTTGCTCTTATACCCGCAGAGTTCCATCTGGAACTCATGACCCCTTGTTCTCCTTTTTGTTTCAGGTAGTCGATAGATGTGTCTCGTGCCGCCAGGAGAGGATCCAGCTGTCAGTCCTCTGTCTTAAGTAGGTTGTTTCCGTTTTCGTATTTTCGTGTAGTGTTTCATCGTATTGAGGTCGTTTTAGCATTGTTTTCAATTTGGAGGGTGTTTGTTTCTCTATAGATATGTATATGCACTTTCGTGTTATTTTTATCGTATTGGTGTCGTTTTGGTTTTATTATCATATCAGATGGTGTTTGGCATTTCATTAGACATATATTTATTTATTTCTGCTAGATTTCGGTTTGTTGTGCTTAGCTATTAGGAGTTATTCATTATGTTTATTATTTGTCAGTTATGATATTTAACTGCGTGGTTGTGATGGTGTGAACGCCAACCGAGTGTAGCTGAGCTAAATTATGTATGGAGCGATGTATGTATGAGTTTCAAATTGTCCGCCGTACAGGGGAGGTATTGCTCGATTTTCGAGCGAACACGGGCCTCTGGGGGCGTGACAAAGAACTTACATGTTAACTAGTTGATTTAGAATGATATCAGATGATTAAAAATTAGTAGCAATATCATGGTATATTGTATGAATTTTTTTAATGTCCCTAGTTAGAACATGTTATTATTTCAAATGTGTATGTCTTATACTGTGGTTTTCCATATATAGTCATGTAGCTAGGACATAGAGCACATGGTGACTAGATTGTTTTGAGGGTCGTTGGTGACTGGTATGTTTTTATGTATTTAGTAATTATTCCAGTACATAATTTCTTTTTATTTATTATACATATCTCATACATAATATTTTTCCATGTAGCTTTATCCCATACGGCCATCAGATCGTAGCCTACATATTGAAGAGGTTTAAAAAATGATTGTCCCCATCTAGTACCATATGGCGGCTTGTAGACCAGGATATGAAGGACTTTTATTAGGGTGATTTTTTTTAGATATTTTGAATATAAAACTTAATTTTAGTGTAAAATTAACATGATACTATTTCTCAAAATCTATTGTTACTGAAGAGGTATGTTTAGAAGGAGGGTCATGAGGCATATTTAAAAAAAAAATTGGAACAACTACTATTCAAAACTTTACAAAGACATGTTATATAAGTGGAGGCAGAGGGGCACTGGACCATCCGAGGTCCCTGCTAGTTTAGGAGGATTGGAGAGCCATTTGGGCTACCTAGCATTAGCAAGCCAATTCAGCAATTACTCAAGGCAATCGTAATTCAAATCTTGCATGGTCGAGCACCAGATCCACAAAGCATACTGATTGATCTCATTCGATCATGGAGCATGTCCCTGACTTGGTAAGTTTAAAATTAAGTTATATAAACATTTCTTACATATGTTTTTTTATTAGTTTTAATGTATTTGCATTCTCTGTGTGTAGCCTGCTGAATTACAAAGACCTACCACTTGTTTGGAGGTATTTAACATGCCCCATAAGAAGAAAAATGGGTCATTTGTCAATAGTCATTCCTCGACAATTAATATAAGAATATTAACTTTCATGTATATATATTTGTAAACTTTATGTGGAGATTAATAAAATCATTATTTTGACACAGGAAGCAATGTTCGCTAAAGTTGCACAGGCGTCTCAACTTGGTGCAAAGGGAGAGGGTTCACAACCTCTTTCCACAGACAAGATTAATGATATTATTATGATGTCGTCGGTGGAAGGAAGAAGACCTCCCTCTATGGGTTTGGCTCTCATTCGAAAGTTATCGATGACTGCATTAGGGCTTCAGGGATTAGCGATCGTCCTAGTTCCTCCTCTTTATCTAATAAGGTATAAGTATTGCGAGAGCAAAAACAAGATTTGTGGAATCGACTCACGTCATTAGAGTAGACGATGGTTGAGTGGATAGCAGAGGGTTAGGAGATGCGAGAGCGAAAGACTCGAACTAATGAGATAGTACGTCATATGCAAGTGTTTGCAACAATAGCATTCGCTCCGGATTCATAGATTTCATGCCCATATTATTTGGAATCCTAGGATACCAAGGATCCAGATTATTCCCCTATTGAGTAGATCATTTTGAGGTATTTATTATTTATCTTAGCTTTTAATTTTTCTCTATATTTCAGTAATAAATATTACTATTACTTTTAAAAAAATTATATGCATCTCTAATTGTATTATAATTTGTAACTACCCCGAGTGAGTTTTGATATGGTCAACCGAGTCAAGTTAGGCACTGTTGGTATCTGATCCCTGTGTCTAAGTGTGCTGGAACATAGGAGCACAGGAAGTCGAGCGGAAGATGCAGCGTGCGAGAAGGATGGTATAAGAAGGGAGCCGACAGGTTTAGTGCATCCGATGGATGCTGAGGTCTACGAAAGAATATGCCGGTAGAGAGTAGAAGGATATGCACTACTCCAAGGGATGAGAAGTTAGGAGGAAGCACGCTTAAGGAGAAGGTCGGAGGAAGGTTCGGGTGAGCCCAACTCTGGAAGGCTCAAGATCACCCAAGAAGACTCACCGGAAGACTGGTCAACTAGATGTTGACTAGTCAACATAGGCGCTCGAGTATGCAGATGACCCCATTAACTCGGGTGCTCGAGAATTGAACAGTTATCCAAAAGTAGTTGTTTCGCGGCCATTACAATGTGGATACGGTTTGACCACGTGTTAGTCGCTTGTATGCATGCGGCGCCCGAGAAGTGCCACATCAGCATCTCGATAGACTTTCATAGGGGTTATAAATAGACCCCTGAACTCAGTTCATTTGAATAATCCAATTATAAACGAATTTCTTCAATGTTTTCATTCTTTCTCTAAGTTTTTTCATTATGTAAGAGACTTCTTCACCCACAAGGAGCCTCTGTCTTTTTTAGTTATTCTATTTATGCTATTGTTGATGCTTATTAACCATCTTTGTTATGTCAAACAAAAGATTGAGTTTTATTTTTCAGGGGCAAGTCACCCCCTCTTGCTAGCCTGCAATGATCCTACAAGTGGTATCAGAGCCCAACCGCTTCAAGATGACTAGCTGCCACCTAAAGCAAGAAGATGATGGCCGAAACTAGCATTCACCCACCAATGTTTGAGGGGAAGTTTGCTACATGGAAGTGAAAAATAGAGGTATTTTTTAGAACCAATTTTGAAATTTTATTAATAATAAAATATGATTTTGAAGTGCTCATAGACGAGAATGACAAGATAAAAGAAGCAAATTTCTAGAACAAAAAGCAATAGTCAGATTTTGTAGCCAACGCCAAGGCTAAATTCCACCTCAAGAAGTCAACCACATCGGCAGCTACCACTCGGCAAAAAAACTCTGGAGAAGTTCCTAGAACATCACGAATGGGCGTCAGAAGCCAAGTTGGTAAAAAGAGATATCCTCCGGAACCAGCTAACCAATCTCTAGAAGGAAGGAGAAATGGTGGTCGAGCTTCATGCAAGGATCAAGGAATTGATCTCCTAACTCACCAACCTCGGTGAATCAGTAACAAACTACAACTTGATCCGATATGCTCTCAACAACTTCCTAAGAACTCAAGAAGGACTTCAATAGTAGATGTGTACTACAACTCAAAGGACCTGGAGGTAAGTACCCTAGAAGAAATATTTTCTATCTTCTAATTACATGAATTTCGATGTGTAGGATCTAAAAAGGAAAAGATGGACAATATCGCCCTAAACACAAGGATCGAATCAGATTCAAAGTCTTTAGCAGACGAAGAAGAAACGACATTTGTGGTAAGAAAATTAAACAAGATATTTAGATCTAACAAATTTTCTAAGATGAAGAGAAAGAAAAGGTCATCAAGAAAAGGCAAGCTAGGTGCTACTACTGTCACGAAGAAAGTCACATTAAAGAGCAATGCCCCAAATTGAAGAATAAAAAGAAAGAAAAAGGAAACCACAAGAATTTAAAAGCAACTTGGGATGACACATCTTCAGAAGAATCCGAAATCGAGTCCTACGCCGAACTTGGACTTATGGCAAGTCATCAAGAAGAGGATGACGAATCATTCATCTCCGACATGAGCATTGATGAAGGGAGAGATTCAACAAAAAAAGCAGTGATGAAGGGGGAGCGTCCAATTTTAGACACGGCGATATGGTAAGTGAGGTATGCAAGCTCCCTCCAAATAAACTACATTATAATATTAAATCTATGCTTAAAGTGTTGGATCGAGAAAACCGATAGAGGGGGGGTGAATATCGGAAATCGTTCAGAATTTCGTAAAGAGCAATTGCACAGCGGAAGTAAAAATAAACACAACACAGAGACACAGTCGATTTTACTTGGTTCGGAGCCTGTGTCGACTCCTACTCCAAGGCCCACGGTCGTTGACCGTTTACTTTGGGCAATTCTATATGAAGCGCAATAATAGTTACAGAATATGGTTACAAAGTCAGTGCACGAAAATAATAATAAAGAATTGCGCTCTTCGTTACCGACGTCCGGAGTGTATTGACTTTTTCGGGGCAGCGGGACGTCATCGGCTCGAGTTGGAGTGTTTCCGGAGCAAGGCACGAGCGTAGAAGAGCTTTGAGGTGTTGAAAGAATTGATTCTTGGAAGCCTTAGTCGAGGGCCCTTTATATAGGGCCAGGGGGCGCCCGGGACGTCGGGGGCGCCCCCCACGTGGCCTTTGATCCGCAAAGGTCTCGGTCAGCATCTATCCTCTAGATCCGCTTTGACCGGGGCACCCGGATTGACCGGGTCAAGCGTTATCTGCTTGGCTTCGATGACTTCTGGTTCGAGGCATGCGCATGGGGGCGCCCGGGACGCTGGGGGCGCCCGGGAGCAACGGGGGCGCCCGGGAGCACGGGGGCGCCCCGCCCAGCAGCTGTTCGAACCCTTTTTTCTTTGACTTGTTTGTATGCACCTTGGGGGCGCCCGGGACACTCCGGGCGCCCTACTCAGCCATTGCCTCTCTCCTTTGAGGCTTTCTGAGCTGCAGACACACGTTCCTTCGGTCCTGCATCCAGGGTTAGTCCAAAACACAATGCAACAATAAAATATTTATTTATACAGCCTTAGCTGTCTTGGTTCTGACTTTGGTCTCCAAAATGGAGCCCTAGGTCGAACCGACGCCTACTGTTCCCTGACGGGGAACGCGTCCTCACCTACTCCTCTCGGGAGAGTTTACCTGAGGCCAACCGCTCCTTTGGTTGGACTTTTCCTGACGGTCCTTTGTCAGGTCTTGGATACTGGCAGTCCTTCGCCAGTTGCCTAGCAGTCCTTCGCTAGGGCTTGGATACTGGCTGTCCTTCGCCAGTTGCCTAGCAGTCCTTCGCTAGGGCTTTGCTACTGGCAGTCCTTCGCCAGTTGCCTAGCAGTCCTTCGCTAGGGCTTTGCTCTGGCAGTCCTTCGCCAGTTGCCTAGCAGTCCTTTGCTAGGGCTTTGCTACTGGCAGTCCTTCGCCAGTTGCCTAGCAGTCCTTCGCTAGGACTTTATCTCTGCACACTAGAGTAACTTGTTAGAAACACAAGTAAGACTTAACTTTTGACCTCTGTTGCCATTATCAAAACACAGGTTTGACTTTGGTGCATTCTGCACCAACAATCTCCCCCTTTTTGATTTATGGCAACCTTAGTTCAAAAAGTTATGTTTAAGCAAGCATGAAAAAATGTTAAACTTTGTTCCCTGGAAGGAATCTCCCCCTAGATTTTTCAAAAATTCGTGGGGTAAAAAAAATTTTACTTGTACTTTGAAAACTTAAGTTTTAGGTACTTAGAAATCTTAAGTTAAAAGTATATAGGAAGATTTTTGAAACAAGATTTTTGAGTACTTAAAAAGTTTGAGGCTTTAAGTTTCAAGGTACTCAAAGGTTTTGAAAGTGTTAGCTTAAGTACTTTAGTAGGATGATTAAAAAAACTTAAGTACTTAATAATTTTGAATACAGTACTTTTGGAAAACTTAAGTACTTAATAACATTGTACTTAACCAGTTTTGAGAAACTTAAGCTTAAGGTACTTTTATAAAAGTTTAAAACTTTTGACAAGCTTAAGTTATAAAATTTTGAATGGCTTGAGTATTTAGGAAAATTTTGAAAGCTTAAGTAAAAATTTTAAAAGACTTGAATACTTAGCAAAATTTTGAAAGCTTAAGTAAAAATTTGAAAGGCTTGAATACTTAGCAAAATTTTGAAGGCTTAAGTATTTTTCAAAACAGTTTTGAATAAAGAAAAACTTTTGAATACTTTTTGAATAAAGGATAGAGTTAAGAAAATTAACTTTTGAAAACTTTTTAAATAAAGAAAATTAATTTTACTCTCTCCTTTCCTATCTCTCCCCCTTTGTCATATATCAAAACAAATAAATATAGCAGAAATAATGGAAATAAGTAAGATTTTGCTGTACTGAACCAAATCATAATTAGACTTAAACCACAATCATTCAATTTTCTCTATAGGGACCTGTCTAACCCAATTAGCTACTTACTAACTGTTATAAACAGTAGTTTTTGCTAGGGTTAGTCAAATTAAGTGTTTCTGTTCAAGTTAGATTTTCTAAACTTGACACTTAACGTGATTGCTGTATAAGTTGTATTTAGTGCCCCAATTACTGCAGATGCACTGACTTAAAGCATCTTGAATTAAGGCAAAGACCTAAGCATCTCAACCCTTTCTAGGTTATCACTCAAAAAGTACCCTAAGTGGTTGTGAGATGCTGGCTTCTAAGTCTATAGGTGCATGCAGTTCTAGGGTTAGGGCCTAGGCTAAGTCCATTTTCGAAAAAGCCCTAATTTTTGAAGGGGGTAGTTTTGAAATATAAATAAAACTAAGTCGAAAATGAAAACTGATTTTAAAATTAAGTAAAACAGCTTTTAAAAAAACATTAATCTATTCTACAGAGCACAATCCTAACTACAAACAGAACAAGTACTCATAAACTGGTCAATAGAGAATAAAGCAGGTATTCAAGGTTCAACATAAGTCAAATAGTCAAACACCCGTAAACCCTACTGAGTAGGGGCAGTCAAATAGGTACAATGCTAAGTGAATCTAAGATGAAGGACCGGGATGATCAGACGGGCCAGGCTGCCATGCATCAAATCGTGCCATCATCTCTATGTATCGTGCGTTAGCCACTTCTCGATCAGCTCGATGAGCTTCCATCTGCTCTAGGTGGTAGGCTTCGACCTCCTCTCGAAGACTCTGAACCTTTATGTCTAATTGTGTCACTCTCTGGTAGAGTGTCGGTGGAGCGGGCTCGTCGATGTGTGCTCGGGCTGCTGCAGCTATGTCTCCAATGTCGACTTCGACCTCCTCGTTTGAGTCGACTGGTGCTCCGGCCTGCTGTCGTCTCCAACTAAGAACCCCGGTGGCCGACACCTCTAGACCTGCTAACGAAAAGTTCCTAAATCCTATTTCGTCAAAGTCGGTTATAGCGGTAATTTCACCAACGGTAATGTCACGACCGTGGTGATGAAGGAGGGATGTGATGATGTGGCAATATGGTGTGCGTACTCGTCCCTGGGTCGTGACACTGGACGCATGCAGAATGGTATGAAACATATGGAGTCCAATGTCTAGGTCAAGGTGATGGACTAGGGCATAAAGAAGGAAAGCATGAAAGGGTCGCATAGTCCCAAGGTCTCTGGTGGAGAGTGGTAAGATACAGCGGACCAAAACTCTATACAAGGCATAGTTCTGGGCCTGAAGTTCAACAGCTTGGAAGCGTCTATTTGCTGGGAGGTCTGCCCTATAGAAATAGGAGTGAATGGTATCTAGGGTAATCTCTGAGTAGGGAGGATCAAATGGGGGATTCCTAGGAGGATAACAGCAGAATGTGGACTGAGAGGGTCGCAGTCCTAGGAATTGGTTCAACAAAGTCGGGGTTATAGTTAAAGGAATCCCTTGGACAGTGGTGTGAAACATAAGATTATCTTGTCGAATTATATTATTGTAAAATTCTGCGCTTAATGATTCATTAATGGTATGCGTGCAGAAGACAAGATTGTCCAATTGATAGAAGTTGATGATGTTCATGGCGACAGGGCATGATTGGGTAAAAAAAGTGCTTATTGAGATAACTCGTTTTAATAGGCTTGTAGATGGTTTGTGCAAACCTATTACATAACTCTAGGTTAGGAAATCTAGGGTCCGGACTAGGTTCGGCACCGGGGTTGGCCGAGTTTGGTCGGCGTCTTCTAAGTTAAGGAAATTAAAGGAAGAATAAAGATATTGCATGAGAAAATAAATTTAAATGCAATAACAATAACAATAATCATATCGGACGGCTCGGGGAGGCATAGTTGAGAATGAGGACTTGCAAGATCTTCTTGAATAGAAAGAAGTGGAGAAGGAGGTTGATTTTGGTGTGGGAAGTGAAGGAGGTTTGGGTACCTTATATAGAGAGTTCAACGGGGGCGCCCGGGAGCTTCCGGGCGCCCTGGTCAGGGTTGCTGCCAAAGGCAGTGTAAAGGACTGGTTGGGGGCGCCCGGAACAGCCCGGGCGCCCTCAACAGAGAGCTTTGCAGCTTTTGCTGCATTGGAGGTGATGGGGGCGCCCGGGTGGTTCCGGGCGCCCTGGTCAAAAGCAAGAACAGCTTTTTGCCTAGGGTGTAAGAAAAGTTGGGGTAGGGGGCGCCCGCGTGGTTCCGGGCGCCCGAAATAGGGTAGGTAAAGACAAATTTTTAGTCTTGTCTACTTTTAACCATGGTTTAATCGGTTTGATCATGGTTTGAATTGATTTGACTGTTTTGACTGTGGTTTGACCGTGTTAATCATGCTTTGACCACCTTTACCTTGATTTGACTATGTTAACCATGGTTTGACTGCTTTGACCATGGTTTGACTATGTTGACCATGGTTTGAATATGTTGACCATGGTTTGACAAATACAAGATTATCTCATCCTATGGGTATTAAAAGAATTTCCAATTTATAGTGTATACATTATTTTTCCTAGTGCCCTTAAGTATGATTTCTGAGTCTTGTTCATTTCTAATCAGGCAGTTGGAATTGTTGAAAGTAACTATATAACCAGAATCACATAACTGACTTATGCTAAGCAAGTTAAAATTAAAGTTTTCAACCAATAGAACTTTCTTAATAATGAAATCAGATTTAAGCTCAATATTACCTGACCCAATTACCTTGAGTGTAGCATTATTGCCAAATGCCACTGAGCCTAGGTTTTTGAGTTTGAGCTTGGTGAACTTCAATTTATCTCCAGTCATGTGTCTGGAGCAACCGCTATCCAACATCCATTGGTCCAAATCTTTATGTTCCTACGCATAAAGAATTTTCTTGATTTGGATCCAATTAGAATCAGGAATAGCTTAAATTGAGTTTCACTGCCTAGTCTGTCTCACCCAAATCTAGGGTTTTCAATCACGTTAACCTTATAGGTTTCGTGAGACAGGTTTTGATAGTTAAGATTATTTTGAAAATTTTGATTAATTTTGAAAATAATTAAATTCTTGAAAAGATGTTGAAATCTACAAATAACTGAAATTTTGTGTTAGATTCGAATTTGACAAAAATTAATTTAAATTTGAATTTCAAAAATTGGCTTCCAGGTCTTGGCGAGGCACTAGGCCTTCTTTGGCCGTAGCCTTATGGGATCATCCACCCTTTCCTTGACAAAGCCTTTTAATGAAATTGCATTTTCAAAATTATTCTTTAAAAAATTTCTGGTCTAACTAGTTTGGGTTTTGGATCGGTAGCTTCGGCTAGTTCCGCCAGTCTAAAGAGACCAAGTGAACTTGATCTTATTAGAGTTGGTTTCCCTAACGTACTATCATCTCACCTCCACCCAATACTATGTTGTCAAGTTTCAGTTAAGTTTGTTTAGTCCTTAACTAACCATTCCTAAATCTAAGCATGGTAAATTGCAGAAATTAAATAAACAATCAAACAAGAAATTGCAATCAAGAATTAAAATTATTTATCTAATAATGAATATTGTTTTCAATTTGGCTCCCCCTGGACTAAAGCCACGGTGATGGTTAGGCAAGATGTGAATCTTGTCCTTGGGGATCCAATACTGATTTGATCCAGTCGGTTTGTTCAAGCATAGTTTAGGTACCCATGCCTGAATTTTACCTCTGGACTGATTCAGTACAGCAAGGTAAGATCTTTGCCGGGATTTGGTTCTATAGCCCAGTCCGGATCGATTTAGAACTGATTTCTATTTTCCAAGGATCATGTCAAGACTCTTCAAACCAGATGTAAATCGTTCTAAAGCTGATCTAAGATCCTTAACCTGAGTTTTCAGGGAGGAGTTCTCCTTTTCAAGTTTTTCAACTTGAGTAGGAGTTCCTTCCTGAACCTTCTCGATTAAGGGTTTAGAGTCAGCTCCCTCTTTCAGGAGTTTTACTTCCTGTCGGAGGGATTCGACTCGGAGTTTGGCTTTTGCCAAATCTCGAGAAAGAAATGAAATTAATTCAGTTAATTGACATCTATTAAAACCAGTTACCTTAATTTCGCCGTCTTCTGTAAATGTCAGCTCGCCGTCGTCCTGTTCTGATTCGGACTCAGTCTCGACTTTTTCTGAGGCGGTCAGAGCTAGTAGGTTTGATTGGGGTGCTTCTTCTTCTTCTTCCGAGGAAGACTCGTCCCAGGTTGCTTGGAGCGCCTTCTTTCTTCTTGTCTTTTTGACTTCCTTTAAGTTTGGGCATTCTGTCTTGTAGTGGCCCTTTTTCTTGCACTCGTAGCAGGTTACATTGGGCTTGTTTTTATCACTTGCGGGTTCAGCTGGTTCGTCCTTTCTTCGGCTGATTTTCCGTTTGTTGGTTCGGTTCTTCAGCTCCTTATAGTAGCTTCGGGCTAGTCGGACCAGCTTCGTTTGATCTCCTTCTTCATCTTCTGAGTCTGAGTTAGACTCGGGTTCCGGTTCAGGCTTCTTCTTCGTTGTCCTTAGAGTTTTACCTGCAACGAAAGCAATACCTTTCTCGACCATATTGGTGTTAGTTTGTTCGTGCAATTCTAGTTCAGAAAATAATTCATCTAATTTTATTTTTGAAAGATCCCTTGAGACCTTGTATGCATCTACCATAGATGCCCACAAGGTGTTTCTAGGGAACGCGTTTAAGGCATACCTTATTAAGTCACGGTTTTCAACCTTATGACCTATTGTGTGAAGACCGTTCATTAACTCTTGGATTCGTGCGTGGAGCTGGGCTGCAGTTTCGTTGTCGGCCATCTTGATGGTGTAGAGTTTGTTCAGTAGTAGATCCCTCTTACTGATTCGAGTATCTGATGTCCCTTCGTGTAGCTCGATCAGTTTTGCCCAGAGCTCTTTTGCACTGTTGAAGGGGCCCACACGGTTCAGCTCCTCTTTCGTCAATCCGCATTGAAGCGTCTGAGTTGCTTTTGCGTCGGCTTCTATCTTGCGTTTTAGGGCGTTGTCCCATTCAGAGTAGCTTTGAGGAAGTCCTTCGGCGTTTCTGGGGATCTCCAGACCGGACTGAATAATGATCCACATGTCCACCTGAGTTTTCAGGTGGACCTCCATACGACTTTTCCAGTAGGAAAAGTCTTCTCCACTGAAGAGTGGAGGTCTGGCGGTGCTAAATCCCTCTTGCATGGCCATTTGATCTGTAAAAGAAAACTAACAAGAAAATGTCCCAAGACTTGGTCTTGGATTAGTAGTGCGGGATAAGAATAAAAAAAAGAATTTAAAAAAATTCGAATGAGAATAAGAAATAAAGAAAATCCGAAAAAAAAATTTCAAACTGGTGGTTGCACCAAGTTTGAACTTCCCCGCTCTGATACCACTTGTTGGATCGAGAAAACCGATAGAGGGGGGGTGAATATCGGAAATCGTTCGGAATTTCGTAAAGAGCAATTGCACAGCGGAAGTAAAAATAAACACAACACAGAGACACAGTCGATTTTACTTGGTTCGGAGCCTGTGTCGACTCCTACTCCAAGGCCCACGGTCGTTGACCGTTTACTTTGGGCAATTTTATATGAAGCGCAATAATAGTTACAGAATATGGTTACAAAGTCAGTGCACGAAAATAATAATAAAGAATTGCGCTCTTCGTTACCGACGTCCGGAGTGTATTGACTTTTTCGGGGCAGCGGGACGTCGTCGGCTCGAGTTGGAGTGTTTCCGGAGCAAGACACGAGCGTAGAAGAGCTTTGAGGTGTTGAAAGAATTGATTCTTGGAAGCCTTGGTCGAGGGCCCTTTATATAAGGCCAGGGGGCGCCCGGGACATCGGGGGCGCCCCCCACGTGGCCTTTGATCCGCAAAGGTCTCGGTCAGCGTCTATCCTCTGGATCCGCTTTGACCGGGGCGCTCGGAGCACTCGGGGCGCCCGGATTGACCGGGTCAAGCATTATCTGCTTGGCTTCGATGGCTTCTGGTTCGAGGCATGCGCATGGGGGCGCCCGGGACGCTGGGGGCGCCCGGGAGCAACGGGGGCGCCCAGGAGCACGGGGGCGCCCCGCCCAGCAGCTGTTCGAACCCTTTTTTCTTTGACTTGTTTGTATGCACCTTGGGGGCGCCCGGGACACTCCGGGCGCCCTACTCAGCCATTGCCTCTCTCCTTTGAGGCTTTCTGAGCTGCAGACACACGTTCCTTCGATCCTGCATCCAGGGTTAGTCCAAAACACAATGCAACAATAAAATATTTATTTATACAGCCTTAGCTGTCTTGGTTCTGACTTTGGTCTCCAAAATGGAGCCCTAGGTCGAACCGACGCCTACTGTTCCCTCGACTGGGAACGCGTCCTCACCTACTCCTCTCGGGAGAGTTTACCTGATGCCAACCGCTCCTTTGGTTGGACTTTTGCCTGACGGTCCTTTGTCAGGTCTTGGATACTGGCAGTCCTTCGCCAGTTGCCTAGCAGTCCTTCGCTAGGGCTTGGATACTGGCTGTCCTTCGCCAGTTGCCTAGCAGTCCTTCGCTAGGGCTTTGCTACTGGCAGTCCTTCGCCAGTTGCCTAGCAGTCCTTTGCTAGGGCTTTGCTCTGGCAGTCCTTCGCCAGTTGCCTAGCAGTCCTTTGCTAGGGCTTTGCTACTGGCAGTCCTTCGCCAGTTGCCTTGTAGCGACCCGCCTTCTTACTGCCTTAGACGGATCGTTACTTTTCTCTACTTCTCGACTCTAATACATGACTAAAAGAAATGCGGAAATCTTTTTTTTTTCTTTTAGATTCATCTAAGAATGATATTCTAACTTAAGTAGTCATGCATGATACCATGTCACACTTCCTTTCTCAAAAACTCGCAAAACGACACTTATTGAAACCTGCCTCACCCAACTGAACTGTCGGGTATCAGTCGACTGATACTGTATCAGTCGACTGATAGCCTGAAATCTGGTTTTTCAGGTTTCGGCAGTTGCTTCAAAGCTCCACCAAACCTATACTTTCGAGCCATATAGGATCATGACACCATTTCTATACTCTATACCAATTTTCTAAACAGTTTAGCCAATCAAAATGAATCCATAAACTTAAAATTAGGACTTTTACGAGATTTAGCAAGTTATGAAAAACTATCAAAAACTTTAGTCTAGAGTTTGTACCAAACTTTGCTTCTAACCATTTAAACTCATCATGCAAGATTCTATAACATTGCTAAAACATTATGGAATATGAATGCAACTTCTCTAGACATATTTAAGCAATAAAAACTTGATTCAAAGAGGAACTAGTACTATCTTGGCACAAACATCTATTTCTCCAACAAAGTATCAATATTCTCAACTACTCACGTTTCTACTTATCCAATGCAAACATAAGAATATATAAGCTAAATGAAATGACATGGAATCTTTACTCTAAGCAATTGAGCATGTAAAACTATCCAAAACTTAAATGTTCGCTAAACTCCATAAAGCATTAACTTAAAATCTGAATAAGCTATAACATTGTAGTTTGAATAGTTAAATTGTCTTGTCTCGAAGATCTCTCCAAAATCAGCCACCACACACACTTTTCTCAGCACCGCCTCGTCGCCTTCCTTCAGAATTGCTTGCCTTTACCTTTATCTGCAATAAGAGGAAATGCATCTAGTAAGCAAAAAGCTTAGTAAGCACTATCTAGCTCACAAAATCTCGAATGTGCAAACATGCTTCTAGAACAATATGAAAATCATATGAGATACTAATATGCTTGAAAGAAAACTAAGAACATGTATAATCTCAAAACATGCATACTCAAGCAATAATAAATCTCAATCTACTTTTCTTGGCTCAACTTGAAACTTTAGCTATTCTTTAACTTTTGAAAACTTTCTGAAACTTTAGGAAACTTTGCTAAAGCATATACTTAAAAATAATAATCACTTGGATCCACTGAAGACGTAAGTACCATCTCATGCGCGTTCCCTAAAAGGTTGGGGTAGCGAGCCACCAATCCTAATAGAGCAGACCTTGGTCTACCAGGGCCAAGACCTTGGAATTGGACACCTGGATTTCTTTAACGACGCCCTTGGACGCCGGGTACTGGCCTTAGAAAATAAAATAGCTTTTCTTTCTTTTCTTTCTTATCTGTAAATGCCTTGGCATTTTCTGGAGCACCTTGCGTGCTAAAATCCCTAAGTCTTGACTTTTCGGGATTTCTTAAGGCCTTGGCCTTTTCTTTTCTTATCTTTATCTTCTCTTTTCTTTTCTCATAGCTTTTCTTGGTCCCTAATCTCATATAGGGTGCTTATCAAATATATACAAGCATATAAGGAACTAAGATTACATGCAAAAACTGAAACAAAAAGGAAATATCTATTTTAAAAACTTTTAAAGGAAATTCTCGCGGAAAAACCGCCTCTTACTGCAGGTGAGCAGTACTTACTTTGATATCTTGGACTTACAACCAAGATTGATGTCTAGAGCTCGGGAGAAACTTGAGATCTCGGAGAATTCTTCACGCCTACGCGTTCCTCTCGTCGCGGGGATCCCGAATATAGGATTATCTCTTGGAGAAGAGTCTTGGCCGGCCCTCTAGAGCTTGGTGTTGGTCGGCGTCGTCCCAAGAGAGGAGAGGAGGTCGGCGTGAGGGTTTGGAGAGGAGAGAAATAAAACTTCTCTCTTTAATTAGCTATTTATACTTAAGGGTCGGATCAACCTAACTATACCATAAATACCCTTCTCTCCGTCCCTTGTTGTGCTTGATACCCCTAGCCTGGCTGGTCGCGCGCTTGCCTTGTCTCTTGCTGGTCGCGGGTTCAATCCACCGGCTGCCCTTAAATGTTTTTATTATTTTTCCATTTTCTTTTTCTTTTTCCAAAAATACCAAACGGACTCGGAAAATTTCATAAAAATACTCTAAAAATTCCTAAAAATATCTAGAATATTTCTAAACCATTTCTAAATAATTCTAAGGACTTTAAGAACTAAAAATGGAAATTTTGGGGCGTTACATGCCTAGCAGTCCTTCGCTAGGACTTTATCTCTGCACACTAGAGTAACTTGTTAGAAACACAAGTAAGACTTAACTTTTGATCTCTGTTGCCATTATCAAAACACAGGTTTGACTTTGGTGCATTCTGCACCAACATAAAGGTTTATGTAAATTGAGAATGAAAAATATAAATTTGAAAAAGTAATTAGCTTGTTCATATCCTTTAGAAATATATGATTCAATAAAATGTGAAAATGAAAAATTAAAGGCACATGTAGCTAAATTAGAAAATGACTATACATGAGACATTTCAAATTTCTTTCAAAAGTCAAATTTTAGATATACTAGGGGTCTTAACTGGTATATTATGAACCATAAGAGCCAAGTTATAAAAATGTCCAAGAACTACATTCCACCAATGTTCTTGATTAACCCTGTAGGTAAAAATCTATTTTGGATTCTTAAAGCAATTTTAAATTGTTAAATTTTTCTTACTAATAATTAACATTTTTCTTAATTGTTAATTAATACCTTGTTTATCATTCATTAGATTTTTTTTATAGATAAAATTAAGTTTTAATTCTTTTTGTGATATACTTCACTATTATCTATCTATAGAAATTCTTCCAAAATATTTTGACTATTAAATATATTTTTATAAATTTTTGATCGAAAATTATTTTTTAAATTTTGAAAAATAGTTAGAAAAATATTTTTGAAGATTTTAAATTTTTACGATCTGCACGTTACATTTTGAATGTTGTGAAAATTTTTCAAATATTGCTAAGATCAATATCTAATTTTATAAATTATCTTTTCAAAAATTATCAATTCTGAAATATAAATTATTTTCTTATACTTAAAAAATTTATTTTACTTTGGAAATTTTTATAGAGATGAATCTATCAATTGTCTCACTTGGATAAAAATTTAAATATTTTTCCACTAAAAAATAAATTTGTTATCGTAAATCAAAATTTTAATTTTAAAAATATAGTAAAACTAATTTTTGGAAACCTGAATTTTGTTAGAGACTAACTATTACCTTTAACATGTTCTTAAAAATTTTCAAAAGTTTTGGATAACTTGATAATTTTCTATGATTTTTCCCAAAATGTATTTGCCGTTAAAATTACTCTTTTTTTCCTTATCAAAGTTCACTTTGAATTTTCCTTCAACAGTTATTCAATTTATACACATTTTTGAAAGAATCGAGTTAAAATTTTTGTTTGTAAGTTGATTTTATCCTTAATATTTTTTTAATGTGATTAAAGAAGGAGAAGATAGGTTTGAGTTAAGGGTGAGATTTAAATTTCTAATTTTTTGAATTGCATTGCCAAAAATTTAATTTTTCTCATTTTATGTGTTGTTTAACGCTAACTTAACTCGGGTTGATGTACATCAAAAATGTTGGGGTATGACTTGGCAGATTTCCTAAGTGAATACTTGGTCGTCCTTGAGAGACCTCTCCATGTCCATGGATTAAAAATTATTCTGAATGGAGACCTATCTCCCAAACGACCGTCTCGTCATCGTATCAATCGATTCGAGTTACAACTTAGCCAAACTCAAAGTTCAAGCCTTGTAACTCGCCTAATCGATTGACCTCGAAATAGACGACAAGCGGATCACCGATTTTTGTGTTTATTTTCGGGGTCCAATAATTAATTATCAAACATTAATTAAGAAAATAATTAAACATGATAATTAATTAAAACTCCACATGAAATGATAGAATTAAAGAAGGAGCCAAGAGAGAAATATATCTCTCTTTACCTTACGATCTTCTACCGTATGACCCTCCCCTCATTGGACATCGTGTGGGCGACGATCTACCAAGATCAGGAATCACCAAGGGCCTCTAATTAATTGCTTCTTCACGCTCCGATCAAAACCCTAGCTCTAGGGTTTACTACCGCCAGCTTCTTCCTCCTCCCTCCCTTACGCCGCCGGCCTTCCAAGGCCACCCAAGCCCGCCGGCCACAAAGAAGCTCAGGAGAGGAAGAAGAAGAAGATGATGAAGGAGAGAAGAGGTCTCCTTCTCAACCCAAACCGCCCGAAACTTCTCTTCTCCCTTTGCTTGTGGCGTCGTCGCCACCTCCCTTGCACCACCGCCCGTCGGCCGCCGGCTTCACCCTCTTCCTCGCCGCACACCACAAAAGGGAGAGAAGAACTCCCCCTTTATCTAGTAGAGGCCAACCACCAAGTGGTTGAGAGGAAGAGAAGAAAGGAAGAAGGAGATGGAGCTCCTCCTCCTTGTGTCGTGACCTAGGAGAGAGAAGGGAGAGAGGGAGAGGAGAAAAGCCTTTGGTTGGATGATTAATTGATTAGCCTTGGTTTTATGATTCCATGGGGTATATATAGGGCTACGATAGGACCATGAGGAGGAGTTGGGTCTTAGCCCGCTAATGGTTCCAAATCCGATCCATTAATGAAGATCCATTCTACTAAAGGATCTCCATTGAACATCCTCACCAACCCCCATATTTTCATATGGGCTCCACCTATTAAGAGTACATCCATCTCCCCTTGTTTAAGATATCGAATGCCCATCGATTAATTTAAATTACTGACAATTTTAATTAATCAATCTCTAACTTCATGACTAGTATCACTCAACCTTATCATCATGTTGGACCAAGTCAGCCTGCAGGATTTAACATGATGAACCTTATGAGCTCATCAAGGGGGCATCATCATCCCGACTCACCAGGACACGGATTCCGTCAATAATCAACGGCACACCATGTAAATAATATTATTTTCCAACTTACCCGGCCTATCGATTTAGTAGAATAAATCTCACCCATTGGTAAATCAAAGAAATAACTATTAAGTACATGTGTCCATTATTATATCAGGATTTAGAGCATGTACTCCATAATAAACCGAGGTCCGATCCAATTATAAAGTCAGTACAAATTGGATCACCTCTATTTTGGTCTTACTCAATGCACACAAAGTGCACTAGTATAATTCTATGATCAGGATAAACCACACCTAATTACACTACAACCATCCTGATGGTTTGTCCAACTCCATCTCGGTTGTGAGCCTCTACTTATACTCTGCAAGGGACTGATAACATGATCTTCTGTGTGTCACCACACACCATGTTATCTACAATGCAAAGTATCAGACTGTTATGCACATACTATTATAAACATGCATCAGTGTTGTTGTAATTCTCTTTCAAAATGTAGATGTTCATAGAAAAAGACAAGTCTTTTAGTATACATCCTAACAAAAAAAGGAGAGATTGTAAGTACCCCGGGTGTGTTTTGATGTAGTCAACTGAGTTAAGTTAAGTCATGTTGGTATCTAATTCCTATGTCTAAGTGTGCAGGAACTTAGGAGCACAGGAAGTCGAGCGGAAGACACGTCGAGAAGGATGACACAGGAAGGGAGCCGACAGGCTTGGTGCATCCGAGGGACGTAGATGTTTGCGGAAGAGTACGTCGGTGGAGCGATAAGGACACACGCGACATCCGAGGGACGAGAAGCCGGGAGTAAGCACGTTGGAAGGGAGGGTCGGAGGAGGGTTTGGGTTAGCCTAACTCTGGAAGACCAGAGATCGCCCAAGAAGACCTACTAGAAGATTGGTCAACAGGATGTTGGCAAATCAACACGAGCACCCGAGTCAACCCGAGTGACCGAGTATACGGGCGCCCCCATTGACTCAGACGCTCATATTCTCGAGCGTCCAAATTGACTCGGGCGCCCGAGAATTGAAGAGTCTTCTAAAAGTAGTTGTTTCATGGACGTTGTGATGTGGATAAGATTTAACCACATGTCAAGTGCTCGTATGCACTCCGGCGCCCGAGAAGCACCACGTCATCATCTCGATAGACTTTCACTAGGGTTATAAAAAGCCCTCTTAACTCAGTTCATTTGAAAATCCAACTATAACCGAATTTCTTCTATGTTTTCATTCTTTCTTTGATATTTTTCATTATGTAAGAGGTTTCTCCTCCCATAAGGAGTATTCTGGAGATTGTGCTATATTTGCTTTCGATTAGCAACTACCTAGGTTGTAATCAAGTAACTCTTTTATTGCATCTGTCTTTTTTAGTTATTCTATTTATGCTATTGTTGCTGCTAACTGACCACCTTTGTTAAGTCAAACAAAAGATCAAGTTTTATTTTTCAGGGGCAATTCACCTCCCTCTTGTCGGTTTGCAATAGTTTTATATAATTTTCCATTATTATTTCAGATATTGTATATTTTTATCAATATATCCACATATCTAAAATCTAAAGTGAGGCATGTTTTTAAATAATGTCAAAGGTTGGTGGGTGATTTTATTTATTATAAATAATTGTCTTTTGTACTTTCACTTAAAAATCTATTGTTGTATTCACAACTTATCATATCTTATTTCTTGTAGAATTGGAGTTTAGTTGGTATTAAATTTTTATTAGGATGCTTTGTATGAATGATATAAACTTGGTACTGACATTTTGGATATACTATACGATGGGGTTAAATAGCCCGTGGCGGGCACGTGGGATGAAGAAGTTGCGTGGCATGACACGATGGGTCGAAGTGATCCTCCTTCCTGGGCCTCAGGGGGCACACCCCGGAGGGTCAGCTAGGAGACCCTTCCCAGGATCACCCCGGGGGTTGAGGCCCGATAGCACCTCGAGAGTTATAACACCTACTCGAACCGGAAGACCCCGAGATCACCTCACGAGGCGGAGCCCAAGTAACGAGCGACCTCAAGTAGCAGGCTCCCCCCTCTTTCCAGATATACGGATATACATCCCCGTCATAAGGAGTCATCAAGACCCTTAAATGTCGCAATGGGTCGAAGCGTGATAACGGCGCAGACTGCTTCAAAGGCTATCTGGTAACCGCTGAAAGAGGGGGAGGACGTGGCATAAGTCATGGAGACGTACCAAAGATCAAGGGAATGTGCCAAGTCTGCCGCCATCAGTATAAAAGATAGCTCAACTGCTCCGGTATGGGGGTTACGCTCTCTTAACTCTACACATATTTCCTTTCCTACTACTTTTACTTTCCCTCAATACACTGACTTGAGCGTCGGAGTAGGCTCCGCCGGACAATCTCTGGCATGTTCCCCTAACGCTCGTGTTGATGTCGCAGGACATTGAGTTCCTCCCCGCTGTAGCGACTCCCACGTGGGTAGAACCCCGGTGATTGAACATCGTCGTCGATTCCTTCCGGAACAAATTTGGCGTTGTCTGTGGGAAACTAGGAAAGCACCTAATGTCACGCCCCGAGACCTAGGAGTCGCTGATCCAATATAAAATCGGACAGCACCTCCCCTGTCCGGCGGACAATTTACACATACATACAATATCTATGACACAACCACGCAGTTTAATTTGGCCTCAGGCCTCCAAAATAGATAAACACAACATAAAAGCACCAAACAATTAAGTAAATCATACCTGACTGCGGACCGGTCCGACATACGACAAATCAACAAATACATAAACCCCTTGTACACACTACAACACTCACAAGACATATACAAAGTCCTAAAGAAATATGAAATAAATACATCGCCAAGTACAAGAACAAAACCCTGTCGTCGCGATGGGTAGGGACTGGTGACGGGCCCAAATATACTAATTAATTTGTCACGAAATGTATGGGCTCATCAAATTTAAATATGAATGAATGAATAGCTGGAAACCCTTTTACAATCAAAAGTATGAAAATGTAATATAGGGGCCACAGGTCGTATTTTTCTCGGGGCTAGTTGACGTTGTTTTATTCGCGTTTGTGTTTATGTGTCGTTTGTGAATTTGGGTTTCAATCGTGAATTTGGAATTGGTTTTGATTTAAAATCGGCAACACAATGGGAATAAAGGTGGCTTGACCAAATAAACCAAACAAGGAAATGCAAGCTAGATGCCAAGCAATTATATGAACAACTAATGCAAAGATAATATCGAAACTCTTCTTGCCGCAAGTAGCTAAAAACTCCTATGCCAGAATAGGAACTGAAATTCAGAACTAATTGGTTGTAACGTAAACTGACTTCAAGCAAGCCTTAATGCTGAAAGATAAATCCAGATTTGAATTTCAGACATGCTCAGAAATTGGAAATGCAAGACAATGCAGAATTTCAATTGCAGAAACTGCAGTGGCACATGCAAATGCAGAAGCTGAAATAACCCTGCTACCAAGAAGAAGTGATACGCATTGAAAACAGATTCTGAGTTCCAAAAGGCTAGGGATCAGTTTGATACAACTTCTGAACTGCAGCTAAGAATGTAGAACTCGGATGCAGAAAATGCAGTCTAACTCCCTTGCAGACACACGACCAGGGCAGCTGAGTTCACATGCATAAACCCATGCTTGGAAAGAATTTCAGCTAACATGACACAACCACAACTGCATAAACTGCAGGACCATTGAAGATTTGCAGAAACTGTAAGGTTGCAGCAATCAATTGCAGAATTTTCAGATATTCAGTGGGGAAATTCGGCTGCAGTTGGTTGCAAAGATAAACAAGCTATTGCTTTGAAACAATTTGATGTGAAGTAACCAATTCAGATGCAGAATTCATAAGACAATTAATTGCAGAAACTAACTCAAGTGAAACAAGATTTTCAGAAACCAATTATGATGTGCCAGAATGAAACAATTCACTTGCAGAATTCAGATTCGCAAGTTGAACAACTACAAGCCTATGCGAGCTTAAGTTGAGTTCACTAATTCAAATTCAGATAAGATTCACTAAGCTAGAACTCACTTGAAACAATTCTAGGACTGATAAACCTACTTGCACACTTGGAAACCTAAGCTGCAGAAATTGAAAAGTTGATATGCACGGGTAAAACCTGATGCAGAAATGCAGTAACCAAAATTAAATGCAAAGCAATCCTAGATCAATTGCATTAGCTTACTACTGATTTCCTGATTCAAGAATTAAAACAATACATGAACTAAATCTGAAATGAACTGAAACTAAATAGCTGACAAAATCTGATACGCTGGCTAAAATTCTGATACGCAAGCATCTAAAATAGGAAATCAACTGAATTGAAGTGAAACATCAACTAGATTAGCTAGCTAACTACTTACTTGAAGAATTAAAGCTAAATTACAGCTGGAACAATGTAATAAACGAAACTTAACCAAACTGAAACCAATTCAGAAACAGAACAAGAGCATAAACTAAATTACAGCTAAGAAAACAGGAAAATTAGCTAGATAAACTACTCCTCAATCTTCCCTAAGCTCAAATTCTTCATGGTCATCAAGCAAGAGCCGGCTTCGAACCCCTAGGCTCAACAAATCAGTGGAAATCCATTTCTGAAGTGGGTTCTGCCTCAAATCTGCGCTTGATGGAATTTTCCATCCGATTCACTTCATCTCGATTGGAGGAGCTGCGATGATGATGTGGGAAACTTCTGAGCTCACCTGAGAACCCCTACAAGTGGTTCAGAAGCTGTGAAATGGCTTATGGTCGAGAGAAAGATGATCGGACTGAGAACTGCCGGAACCCCCAAGAAATTCTCTGTTCCAGCGCAAATGAGCAGAATTCTTCAAATAATCGATCTCCAAAGACTCAGAACTCGATCCAAGGTGGAGATTGAGTGGACGCGCCTCCTTTGATGAAGAAAAATGAGCTAAAACAGTGAAGAAATGGAGAAGAACCTACTGTGCGGCGGAGACGCGACGAGGAGAAAGGCAGCTGCGTTTTTGATTAAATAGGAATCAATGGACGGCTCAGATCGATCGAAGGAGATCCAACGGCTGATCTTGCTCTGATTGAAGCCAAACTTTTATGATGATGATCTGGGGTCAGGATCTGCCTTGTGGTAGCTCGGATCCTCCAGATGTGCAACGGATGGTCCAGATCAACTCTATCTGTGAATGGACGCTCTAGAGCCGTCCTTGCTTGATCCAACGGTTGATTTAGCTCTGATTGGGATGAAACTTTCAGATCTTGATCATAGAGCTTGATCAACCCTAACCCTAGCTCGGATTGCTTCAGATCGTCCCGGATGGCTCAGATCTAGCCGCTCTTGAATCGGACGGCCCGGATTAATCGTAGGCTTGATAATTCGATCCGGTTCACATCCGACTCAGGTTTGACCCAGTATGCCCTAGGTCTAGGATCCTTTCATGCCTACAAAAATATATCAGAAAATTAGTGGCCAAATAATCCAAAAATGTGTAATTTTGCAATTAAGTCCAAAATAAGAGGAAATCCTAAAACCTAGAGTAAAATCATAATTAAGCAATAAAAACATGGGTCAAACATGGATTTTAACATCTAAAATAATCACAAAAATGATACTTATCAACTGGCTGCTGGGCTCTTCTGGCGACTCCAAGTACTTCAACCTGAAAATAAAAATATATGGCAACGGTGTGAGTTCATAAACTCAGCGAATACCCAGCAGATATGCATAGTACGTAATAATAACAATAAGAGTTCCGCTAATACAGTCTCATATCAACCATAGGGAAAGACTAGTACTGAAAATACTGAGGTAGATACATACCAGAATCCATCTAACCTGAAAAGAGGATAATAAATACCTATGGATTACCAATAGACATATAATCTCAGATAACAAGTCTCCAGTATATGCATGTCAAACAAGTGCAGAAATCAAGTGCAGCAAACAATGCACGATGCAAAATATGCACATGGTGCAATGACATGTGTCACCTCTGACACCAGTCAGATCATCGTACACCTGTCATAGGTGGCGTCTGAGAGAGTAGAGCTATGACAACTGTACGCACCCTGCTATCACTGCTCCTGAGTGACCGGGTGGACAGGATGCTGGCGGAGACTACGCTCCTACCCCAAGCAATGGGGGAGTCTAGCTCTCATCTCCTCGTGGCTCAGTACGAGAAGGGATCCCTGGCTGCTACCACGCCCGGACCCACCCTCCAAATAGTGGCCGAATGGAGTAATACAGGGCAAATGCACACATCCTACGGTATCACTAACCTATGAGTGGCCGTGTGCGCATATCGTGTACCGGAAGACGATAGGCTCAACCACAAGGGAGTCGCTGATCGCCGGCATGCAACAATGCAAAGATGGTGTATGATAGGTACACATACCTCCCTCACCAAGTCCACAGTATACTAAGTCTCAGTCTGAATCCTATAACAGGAAATACAGGTAACCTACAAGGTATACTGACCAGAAACTACTGATCCCTCAATGTCAAATGCAAGAGATACATCACGATATCTAAGCATACATATAGATATGACAATACTTGAGACTGTATGGAACTAACAGCATAATAACTCAGGGATAAACAACAAGTATCCAGAACCCGCCTGATAAACAAGGATAGCGTATAATCATACTGCTATCTATAACAGTCTATGCATAACAACATGACAATATTAGAAAAGATAAGTCAAAAGGTACTCGCCTCCAAGGTGTAGAAGTCCGTATCAAATGAGATAGAACCACCCGCCAATAATCCAATCAAGCTCCTGTATCAAGGATGTATTTAATTAACTATTTGCAGAAAAATGATTAGCTAATTATTCCCTAAACCAAACTAGGGTTTAACCTAATGGTTCCCTTTCCATTTAATTATCTCTAATTAAATGAAAGGTTCCTAATTATCCCCTTTCATAAATTTCAATCGATCCCGGCTCGGTTTAATATAATATCATATTCTATATTAAACCCACCATTTGTTCTAATTTAATGTATCCACACAATTAGATTAGATCAGGTTTCACCTCCTACTCTAACTCCCTCCCGTGACCTTTAGGTAACGTTGAAGAAACAAACCTCTGATCGATTTTATTAAGATCCAGTTTCAAATTTAGGGTTAGTCTATATTTAACCCAAGTAGTCACCTCAATTGTGTTCCACACCTATTTTAACCCACCATAACAGCCAACCAAGGAATCAAAAGTGGCACAACAAGTCTATATTTAACCCAAGTAGTCTCACATGTGACACTACAAGATCCAACCCAACCAAGGAATCAAAAGTGGCATCTATACTAAATCCAATCTAAGATACGATGGTCACATTCCTATTTTTAATCAGCACTCACATCATAACAACAAAATCCAAGGATCTTTCTCACAACATTCCCACGGCAACCCATCACAAACACATAACAGGACAAATCTCACAATTGGAATCACTAACCCAATCAAACACTCATCTACACCAACTGTAGCTCACAACAAATCACTAAAAATTCCAAAGATCGACGCTCCACGCACAAGATCACATCTCCAACCTTTAACTCAGAACCAAACCCATCATCAGTTTGAAACAGGGTGAACACAAAACTAAAATCCAATTCCAACACCTAAATCTGAGCAGAGCAGCAATCTCATCCATTGCAATTATCCTGAACAAACCAATCCTAGATAACATCGAATCTGGATCAGAAATGAAACCACACAAGTTATCCTTACATGAGGATGGCACCAGCGCTGCTCCTTTTCCCTATTCCAGTCGATCAACCATAAAGAAGGTGGATCAACACTCTCTAATCCACTGAGGTTCCAGCCAATCCTTCCTCCCAAAAGCTTCATTGCGATTTCCATTCCCTCATTCCAAATCCTGCCCAAATTAAGCAAATCGTAGATCAAGAGTCAGGAGGACTCAACACTCGATTCTAAAATCATCTCCTCAAAGATCCATCCACAAAACCTAAGATGAAAAACTTACCTCAAACAATCATCGACGAGGGAAACTGATCGCAGTAACCGAGCATGACGGTGTGGATGGCAGAGCACCGACGCCTCACGACCAGTCGGCGATGAGCTTGGGCTCCGACAGTGAGCGTGGGATTGAGAGAAGGGAGAACGAGAAGAAGACAGTGGAAGGCTGGCGATCGGGCTCCGACTCAGCCGGTGCGGCGTTTGCATCTGCGCGAAGAGAAGTCGGCAAGAAAGGGGTTCGAGGGGAGGAGCTAGGGCACGGCGAGGAATAAGAGAGGAAAGGGGGTTTATAAGGGGTGGAATTTTTACAAAAAAAGTCCCTCAATGTTTGACTAATTCCATATCAGCCCTTGACAGTTAATGCATATTCGCAAATCAACCCTTAAAACTAAATTTTCAAAACAGTTTTATCCTCTTTATAATTTGGGTCCCGGAATTCGTAAATCTTCTTTCAAAAAATTTTCTGACTCGCGCCAAAAGTGTCAGATTTAACATCCTCCCCTACTAACCAATTGGTATTCAGGATTCATAAAGAACTAGATTTAAGCTTGGGTCTAAGGTTCGAATCCTGGGAAGGCAAAAATCCACTGCTCAGGAAGTGGGAGGTGCTCAGGAAGAAAAATCCACTGCTCAGGAACTAGATTTAAGCGTGGAAGAAAAATCCAGGATTACGAGCTGGCTCACTTGGTACCAGGATTCAGGAACTTTAGTACTTAGCCTGGAGGTCTAGAGTTCGAATCCCGGGGAAGGCAAAAAAACCCACTGCCAGGGGTGGGAAGACCGTAGGGTCGCCGGCCTAGAGGGTTGCCTGCGGGGACCATAGAGGCGGGGCCGCTACACCTAAAGGAAGACCGATGGCAGGACCGGAGGGACAACCTATTGACCTTACAAGAGAGGAACTCGATAACTTGGTGGCCGACGCCATCAAGGAAGCGCTTGAACAACACCAAGTCGAACAGGTTGCCTCGCAACAAGGGATGCCTATGCGGGAGGAGATCCCCAGAGTTTCCATCTCGCACTCACGAAGATCCGTCACTCCGGTGGGACGACGGGATAGGAGCAGCTCCAGGCCCTCCAAAGGAGTCTCCAGGAGATATCGAGAAGGCCCACTCAGTGGCCTCCAGCGCGCAGAGGCATGGAGAAGAATAGGGAAAGAGGGAGGAACCTAAGGCCTCTCATAAGGTTCCCTCTACTCCTTTCTCCTCTAAGATTGTGGAAGACCCCATGCCGAAATAGTTCCGTGGGCCGGGGATCCCTGATTATGACGGGAAGACGGACCCGGAGAATCATATTTACAAATTCGAGAATGCGACACTCCTGCACCAGTATACTGATAGGGTCAAGTGCCGAGAGTTCCTAAACACCCTGTTCGGAGCAACCCAACGGTGGTTTCAGATGTTGCCGCAAGGTTCTACCAACTCCTTGATGGAGTTTAGAACTGCCTTCCTCCACCATTTCACCAACAGCCGTCACTACCATAAGACGGCACTTAACCTATTCGCCCATAAGTAGAAACCTAAGGAGCCGCTCAAGGAGTACATCAGAGGTTCAACAAGGTGGCGCAAGACGTGCCCAGCGCAACATCGGAAATACTTGTCAATGTCTGCACTCAAGGGCTCGCTGAAGGGGACTTCTTCCCATCCTTGGTGAAGAAGCCCCTCGCTAGCTTCAATGATTTGCTGGGACGCTCCGTCAAGCATGTTAACGTGGAAGAAGTACAATACGCTCGCCGTAAGGAACCAGTTGGAATCCCTCCTCCGGCGGTTCCCCGGTCAGACAGGAGGGAGCCCCCAGCCCCAACTCGAGGGAAAGACCGGCACTCCGAGAAGGACCAGTGGGCTGGGAGGCGGCGGCTGGTTGAGACAGTAGATACCGAACAGTCGGAGCTATCACCAAAGTACTACGGTTATCACGGCAGCTCGACACACTCCATCGAGGAGTGTCACGCCTTAAAGAAAAAATTTAGTGAGGAGGCGGACACTAAGCCGTGCAGAAAGTAGAATAAATCAGGTTATCGTCAAAAGACCCCACGGCGAAGTTTCTCCCCTCGATGGCAACAGGTGGGAGAAAGCGAGGCCCCACATCAGTCTCAATCACGATCACAAGGAAGGAGTCAGGGACCCACACCCCAATGATCCCTCTCCTTGGAAAGAGATCCTCACAAAGTCAAGGCCCCTATGCGGGGCCCGCCCTCCAGACATGTGGGAGTCATCTCCGGAGGACCTACTGGAGGGGACTCTAACCGGGCAAGGAAGTCTCATACCCGGCGACTAGAATATTACTCCAGTGGAACCAGCCGGAGTCAGGAACCCGACCCCACAATATCTTTTGGACCAGTCGACCTGGAAGAAGTGGAAGCTCCCCATGAAGACGCCTTAGTGATCATATCTCATATTGCTAATTACGAGGTTAAGCGCATCTTTGTGGACACAGGGAGTTCCGTGAATATCTTGTATAAGGCGGCTTTAGACCAGATGCAGATCGATGAAGATGAACTGCTCCCGGTCTCAACCCCACTATTCGGTTACACGGGGTATCGAGTACAGCCGGTGGGGCAAATCACCCGATCACTCTCCTTGGACAACGACAGGCTGGAGAGGACCAGGAGTATTCCCTTCTTGATCGTGGACACTCCCTCTTCCTACAACGCTATCCTAGGTCGCCCCACGCTCAGTGTTTTCCAAGCAGTGGTCTCTGTCTACCACCAGAAGATAAAGTTCCCTATAGGTGATCGGGTGGTCGAAGTCAAAGGAGACCAGCTGGTGTCTCGACGGTGCTATAGCGGGGAAGTCAGAATAGAGTCACGGAAGAACCCAAGGGGTCTCGAAGACTAGCTAAACGAGTAGGTCATGCGTAGAAAGAGAAGGACCAGAAGCTCGGGAGGTCCGACTCGGGCCGCTGTCTCTGGCCTTTCAGGTCCTGGTGAGATCTACATTCTATATTGTGTGTCCTTCTGAATATTTTTGCAGTTTTGCAGAAAATTCAAGGAATAAAGGAAGATGTCTTCTTCAAACTACCCACGCACTACAGAAATACTCAAAACCCTAATACCTCGCAGTGCAGCCGATGCCCGGGTACTTAGGCTTGGTCTGGGTTGTCAAACCCGACCAAGTACCCAAAACCCTAATGCCTTGCGGTGCAGCCGATGCCCGGGGTACTTAGACTTGGTCTAGGTTGCAACACCCAACCAAGTACCTAAAACCCTAATGTCTTGCGGTGCAGCCGATGCCCGGGGAGCTTAGGCTTGGTCTGAGTTGCCACGCCCGACCAAGTACCCAAAACCCTAATACCTCACGGTGCAGCCGATGCCCGGGGTACTTAGGCTTGGTCTGGGTTGTCACACCTGACCAAGTTCCCAAAACCCTAATACCTCACAGTGCAGCCGATGCCCGGGGTACTTAGGCTTGGTCTGGGTTGCCACACTCGACACAGTACCCAAAACCATAATACCTTGCGGTGCTACCGATGCCCAGGGTACTAAGGCTTGGTCTGGGTTGCCACACCCGACCAAGTACCCAAAACCCTAATGTCTCACGGTGCAGCCGATGCCCGGGGATACTTAGGCTTGGTCTAGGTTGCCACGCCAGACCAAGTACCCAAAACTCTAATACCTCGCGGTGCAGCCGATGTCCGAGGTACTTAGGCTTGGTCTGGGTTTCCACGCCCGACCAAGTACCCAAAACCCTAATACCTCACGGTCCAGCCAATGCTCGGGGTACTTAGGCTTGGTCTGGGTTGTCATACCCGACCAAGTACCCAAAACCCTAATGCTTCACGGAGCAGCTGATGCCCAGGGTACTAAGGCTTGGTCTGGGTTGCCACACCCGACCAAACACCCAAAACACTAATGCTTGCGGTGCAACCGATGCCCGGGGTACTTAGGCTTGGTTTGAGTTGACACACCCAACCAAGTACCAGAAACCCTAATACCTCACGGTGCAGCCGATATCCGGGGTGCTTAGGCTTGGTCTGGGTTGCCACGCCCGACCAAGTACCCCAAAACCCTAATACCTCGCGGTGTAGCCGATGCCCGGGGTACTTAGGCTTGGTCTGGGTTGCCACACCCGACCAAGTACCCAAAACCCTAATGCCACGCGGTGCATCTCCGGATCTTCCTCGAGCATCTCGGGGTCTTCCTCGAGCATCTCGGGAACCTCCTCAAGCATCTCGGGATCCTCCTCGAACATTTTGGGATCCTCCTCGAACATCTCTGGATCTTCATCGGACTCTCCCAGATCCTCCGGAAAATCATGGCGAAGAAGCTGCTTACATAACTCTGTATGTGAGATCCGACATTCATGCTGCCCCCATATTTGATAAGCAACTTCTCTCGCCCGCTTGGGCAATGAACGAAGCAGTGCTCCAATTCTACAGTCATCCATAATTGGAAACCCTTCTTGCTCGAGTTTCCAAAAGAGTCGATCCAATTTTCCCATATTGCCTTATACTCCAAGAACCGGACTATAATCCACTTCTTCTATTTGCTCCATTAGCTCACGACACCGCCCAGGGTAACGACTCGTGGCGCCGTTCTCATGCAACATCTGGAATTGAAAAAAAAACGACAGAGTCAGCTCAAAACTGACAAAAATCAGTACAAAACTAGTTTTTTTTTCAATTCACAAATATATACAGAGAGAAGCATACACAAAGTCGGTATCCTACTTCAGTAAAATTTTTATTCCTACCCGCATATCCAATGCTAAAGTATTTGAATTTCCTAAAATAAGGTAAAGTATCGTTCATATTCCATATCCGTCAAAGTACTTTCTATCATAATATCCTTCATACTTGCATATTCTAGGATCATAAAATATCATCTATACTTACTTATTCTTGAATCATAAATGAACATCATACAAGAACATAAGGTAAGCATAAAGGTACTTACTTGGAAGCTGTAGGAAGAAGGCTTGATGTGTGTGTAGTGAGATGGCAACTGCTCTGATACCAACATGTAACGCCCGCTTTTTTTTCCCGTAAGGCGGCATTACGCTAACATACATAAGGCATGTGAACATCATATTGCAGCGAAATAATTTAAAGCTTATACATACATGCACCTAACTATCCTTCTTACATGATAACATGGGAACATGGCATATTAACATCATACTTAACATCATATTATAACCCCACATAAGTCATCCGTAACATACGTAGCAAGTGTAATTTGTTCTTGACAAAACCATCATAAGTTTAACATAAGACTTGCAAAATCTAGAACATGTGACGAATTATAAATATTAAAACTTTTCTTTCCTTGGCCAAGTCACTACCACACACACGTTCTTGCCCCACCTGCTGCTTTCATCATTATCCTCTTGCTTGATCTGTGATATAAGGAAATAAGACTATAAGCACATAGGCTTAGTAAGACCCTCTCCTACTCACTAAAACCATTCGTCACTTAATCATAAGCACATGAAACATTAACATGACTGGGTGCTTTACATAAAACATAAGCATATAAAATCATTCAACATGACACACTGCTTAACATAGAACATAAGCATAAATTATACTTAACATAACATAATACATGGCATAAACATAAACATAATTATACTTGACATGGAATGATACATGGCATAAATATAAACATAAATATACTTAACATGACATGATATATGGCATAAATATATACATAATTATACTTAACATGGCATGATACATAGTATAAATATAAACATAACTATATTTAGCATGGCATAATTCTTAACATAAAACGTAGCATGTTATAAAACATAAGCATAAAACATTTACCATCATGGCATATTCTTATCATAATACATAAGCATAAAACATTTACCATCATGGCATATTCTTATCATAACACATGAGCATATTTTTGACATAAACATGAGCATATCCTTAACATAAAACATTTACCATAGCAGGATGCATTACATGAATGGATGCATGAGTTAGATGCATGTACATAAGGATGCTTAATTGAAAATCATACTTTTAAATACTTAAACATAATCATCACATTATTGGGGTCCCCGGCTTGTACCACATATATACATCATATGCGCGCATCCCTAAGTAGATACGAGGTAGCTAGTCTCGACCTACTAGGGTAAGGACAGCTACGGTAGTCCCCGAACCGAGGCATTCTTAAGGTGTCCATCCATGTTGGACAGCTTCGGTAGTCCCAGAACCGTGGACAGCTACGGTAGTCCAACACCGAGACGTTCTTAAGGTGGCCATCCCTTGGACCTATACTTCGGTCCGGTACAAGCCCATTCATAAAGTAAAATATCTTTACATGCTTCATCACTCATAGCACATACATTGTAACGCCCGCCTTTTTCCCCCACCTTATGATGTGGCGAGGAAGGCGTCGTTACGCTAAACATACATGGACTTAGAGAACATCTTAATGCAGCGGAATCATTTTTTTTCCTAAACATGCCTTTAACCATGCAACTAATACATGAAACATTCATACATGCCTAAACTTGTCATTCATAGACTTACATGCATAGCAACATGACCTAACCGTTCCATAACTTATTCATCATCATCATAAGTAGCAAGTAACTTATCCATAAACATAGCATCATGAGTCTTAAGTCATTCATCAAGCATAACCATTATAAACGTAACATAAAAATCTAAGGAGGCGTTTCCAAACCCCAAGACATGCGACATATGTAAATAAGAGGAATCCTTCTGCCAAGTCACTGCCACACGCACACATGCTTCTGCGTCTCCTGCGGCTTCCCTTAATAGCCTCTTGCTTGTTCTGCGGTACGAGGAAAATAAAACTATAAGCACATAGGCTTAGTAAAACCCCTTTCCAACTCACTAAAATCATGCGTCGCTTAAACATAAACATATCAAGTATCTGACGTAACATAACTTCGAACATAAGCATAAGCATAGTCATGGCATGAGTCATAAGCATATGAACAACTAACATAGCATGATTCTTAACATCACCATAGATCTACAACCTACTTAGCATGGCATAAATCTTAACATACATGAACATGAAACATACATACATAGGCATGAAACATACTTATACATGGCATAATTCTTAGCATACATGAACATAAGGCATACTTATCATAGCAAAATTCTTAGCATACATGAATATAAGGCATACTTATCATAGCATAATTCCTAGCATACATGAACATAAGGCATACTTATCATAGCATAATTCCTAGCATACATGAACATAAGGCATACTTATCATAGCATAATTCCTAGCATACATGAACATAAGGCATACTTATCATAGCATAATTCTTAGCATACATGAACATAAAACATACTTCTTCATGGCATAATTCTTAGCTTACATGAACATAAAACATACTTATCATAGCATGAGAATAAAATGTACTTACCCTGGCGCGATGCACAACTTGGATGTATGCATGAGTCAAATGCATGTACTACATAAGGATGCTTAATTTTAAAATCATACTTTTAAATGCTTAACATAATCATAACATCATTGGGGTCCCCGGCTTGTACCACATACATACATCATAAGCGCGCATCCCTAAGTAAATATTAGGTAGCTAGCCTCAACCTACTAGGGTAAGGACAGCATAGTCGGTAGTCCTAGAACCGGGGCGTTCTTAAGGTGCCCATCCCTGTTGCACAGCTTCGGTAGTGCCAGAACCGTGGACAGCTTCGGTAGTCCAGAACCGGGGCGTTCTTAAGGTGCCCATCCCTTGGACCCTTACTTCGGTCCGGTACAAGCCTCATACATAAAAAAAATAAACATGCATGCTTCATCATTCATACTTGTCATTCATACTTGTCGTTCATACTTATTTCATATCATCGTTATGCCTTCATCATTCATACTTATCATTCATACTTAAGGCATAACCATCATCTTCATTCATACTTATCATTCTTTATTCATATAACAAGACATACATGCATAATCATGTTTCCCAGCCATAACATTATCTTGGTTCGTAAAACTTGCATGATCATAACACATAAATAGACATGTACTTCATACATGATGCATTTCATCTAGCATACATAGTCCTAGTATTCATCATAAAGCATGGATGGTAAGCTACATATATACATGACACATACTACTAGGGTTCATGGCATTCATCATAACACATGCATATACCTTCATGAATCATAAATCCATTATAAGCATTTATCAACATACATGCATCATTCTATTTATCATAACATAAGCATCTATCATCATACATGCATCATTTTATTTACCATAACATACTCCTACATCAATTACATGTATCCATGGTGTATGATCTAAATATTCATGATTAAAACAAAATCCTAAAATCAACCATGCAAAGTCATGTTATATAACACATAAACTAAGATTTTAGTCACATGGAGACCCTTACATCATGCTTAACAATGTAGTAGCATCATGGTAACTTATAAACATGCATTCTTGAGACCTTAACCCAAACCAAACCCTAGGTTTGGGTCTTGGCCGAAAGTCCTAAAGGACTATGGGTCCATGGAAAATTTGCCTAGATCATGATTAACATCCCTTACTTACATATCATGCTATAGAAAAATCATTTAAACCCTTGATTGGACTTAACCCCAAGCCCTAGGCCTAAGGCAAGGGTTGGCCGAAACCCTAGAAGGGTAACAAGCCCATGGAAAAGTTCATTTAACACTATTCTTACCCATAAGGTATCATAAGAAACATATTAATCATGCTTGGAGAGGTTAGAGTTTTCCCCTAGCCCCTTGACCTTGATGTGGCCGAAACCCTAGAGGGTTATTAGGGTATCAAAAATTTCCCTAGATCATATTCTATGTCTTACATAACATCATGAAACATTTAAGAGCACAAAGGAAAATTTACATCATCCCTAAGCCCAAGCAATAGCCTTGGTCGAAACTTCCATAAGCCCTAACCATGGATTTTTCCAACATATCATGCCAACAAAACTTAGATCATGATAAATATCTTGAAAATCATCATACCACAGGTGAGGGGGGTTTTACCTTCCTTGATCTTGCTTACAAACTTTGAATAAAAGATAACAAGAGAACCTCCTTGTCTCTAAACTCTCCTTAGTCCTTGTATCCTTGTAGGGGGGCCTTAGATCTTCAAGATGGGGCTTATGTGAATTTTTTCCAAGGGAGAAGAGGGCTTGAAGTTTTCGGCTAGAAGGGGAGGAAGAAGAAGTGAAGAGGAGAAGGGAAGTTGTAACTTCCTTGCCCACTTTATACCACTTTAAAAGGGGTAAATGAAGAGTCATGGTGTCTCTTCTCTTGGTGACTCTTCATTTTTCCCAAGCCTTAACTAAGATCCACTTCATTCCCTCATAGCACTCCCTTGCTAGGTGAATTGGTTAGTGCATGCTTGGTTGTACAAGAGGTCCAAGGTTCAATCCTTGGTGCATGCACTAATTTTTCTATTTTTTTCTATTATTTTTCGAAAATTCCTTAAAAATTCCCCCATAATTATGTTAATATTTCTCATTAAAATTCATCTATTTTTATATTAATTTCTACCTAAAATTCACCCATAATAATGGCACTAGAAAGCCCATATAAGGCCCCTTAATACTTAGTTTCTCAATTTAAATGAGAAAACCATGGGTTTTTAGGCTAAGGTTCGTACTAATATTTCTAGGCCCTTCGGAAAATTATCTAGACATGCTTAATATTTTAAAGAAAATATTAAGAAATTTTTCTGGGTCGTTACAATCCCCCATACCTCTTGAAAGTTCGTCCTCGAACTTAGAATAGCTCCGGGTACTTGTGTCTCATCTCGTCCTCGCGTTCCCAGGTAGCTTCCTTAAACCGTTGACTTTACCATAGGACCTTGACTAAGGGCACTTCCTTGTTCCTTAGCTTCTTGACTTCCCGATCCAAGATCTGGATAGGTCGGCTTTCATAACTTAGGTCCTCCTGAACTGGTACCGACTGTGGCTCAATCACTTGGTCCATGTTTGGAAGACACTTCTTAAGCATTGACACATGGAACACATTATGAATTGCTGACATTTCCTGAGGCAGCTCCAGTTCGTACGCCACTTTGCTGACTCTTTTCAGTACCAGGTACGGTCCCACATATCGCGGACTCAATTTCCCTTTCTTCTCGAATCTCGTTATCCCTTTCATCGGAGCCACTTTAAGGAATACCAGATCTCCAATATTGAATTCCAGTGGTCTACGCCTGACATCTGCATAACTTTTCTGTCGACTCTGTGCAGCTTCTATCCGTCGTCGAATGGTTTGTATAGCTTGGGTGGTGTCGTTGATGAGATCCGTCGTAAGCCCCATCGCCTTCTTTTCACCACCTTCGTACCAACAGATTGGAGACCTACATCTCCTACCGTACAGAGCTTCGTAAGGTGCCATGCCGATAGTAGCTTGGTAGCTATTATTGTAGGCGAATTCCGCCAAACATAGATATCAGCACCAGCTCCCTTTGAAGTCCAGAGCACAAGCCCGTAACATGTCTTCCAGCACTTGATTCACCCGTTCAGTTTGCCCGTCAGTCTGAGGATGAAAAGCTGTACTGAATCGTAATTTGGTGCCGAGGGACTTCTGGACACATTCCCAGAAATGTGAAATGAAACGACCATCCCTATCTGAGATGATGGTCTTGGGAACTCCATGAAGTCGGATTATCTCCTTAGCATATAATTGAGCCAGTTGCTCAATTGAATAAGTCATCTTGATAGCTAAAAAGTGAGCAGACTTCGTCAACCTGTCCACAATTACCCATATCGCATCATATCCATTTGTAGTCTTGGGAAGTCCAGAAATAAAATCCATAGAGATATCTTCCCATTTCCATTCCGGAATCGGTAGTGGCTGCAGAACTCCTCCGGGTCGCTGGTGCTCTGCCTTCACTCGTTGGCAGGTCAGGCAAGTGCCAACATGCTGAGCCACATCTCTCTTCATACCGGACCACCAGAATTTCTCTTTTAGATCTTGATACATCTTGGTGGATCCTGGATGCATTGAATAAGGGGTTTCATGAGCTTCGACTAATATCGCTCTCCGTAGTTCCGGATCATTAGGAATACATAGACGATCCTTAAGATAAAGTACTCCCCCGTTGGCGATACGAAAACCATCGCCCTTTCCTTCTAGGATCTCCTGTTTGATTCTCTGAAGGCTAGGATCACCATCTTGTTTGTCCAATATGTCCCCGAACAGCGTCGGTGATAGTGTCATGGTAGAAAGCCATCCGGAGATGATCTCGACCCCAGATCTCATAATTTCCTTTTCGAGTGGTCGGGGTAACCTAGATATAGACATCAAGGTGGCACTTGACTTCCGGCTGAGTGCATCGGCCACTTTGTTTGCCTTTCCTGGATGATATAAGATCTCACAGTCATAGTCCTTTACCAACTCCAGCCATCGGCGTTGTCTCATATTTAGGTCTTTCTGAGTGAAGAAATACCGCAGACTCTGGTGGTCTGTATAAATCCTGCACTGTGCTCCATACAGATAGTGCCTCCATATCTTAAGTGCGAAGACCACAGCGGCTAATTCCAGATCGTGGGTGGGGTAATGCTGTTCATGTTCTTTAAGTTGCCTAGAAGCGTAGGCAATGACTATGTCATTCTGCATAAGTACAGCTCCAAGTCCCAGTCGGGAGGCATCACTATACATGTCGAAGCTCTGGTTACCTTCCGGAAGGGTAAGAATTGGAGCACTTGTAGGTCTCCTTTTCAGCTCCAAGAAACTCCTTTCACAGCTTTCCGTCCATTCGTATTTCTTATCCTGCCGGGTGAGAGCTGTTAAAGGGGCTGCAATCCTTGCGAAGTCCTCCACAAATTTCCGATAATAGCCCGCCAGCCCAAGGAAACTTCTGATTTCGCTGGCGTTCCTCGGCCGACTCCAGTTTTTCACAGCTTCAATCTTTGTCGGGTCTACCATAACCCCATCTTTGGAAATAATATGGCCCAAAAACCCTACTTGGTCAAGCCAGAACTCACATTTGGAGAACTTGGCGTACAGTTGTTTTTCCCGGAGAGTCTGTAGTACTATCCTCAGATGTTTGGCGTGCTCTTCTTGGTTTCTTGAATAAATAAGGATATCGTCGATGAAGACAATTACAAATTTATCGAGAAAAGATGAGAACACTCGATTCATAAAGTCCATAAATATCGTAGGAGCATTAGTCACGCCGAAAGGCATGAAAACAAACTCAAAATGTTCGTACCTTGTTCGCAAAGCTGTCTTCGGAATATCATCCTGTTTTACTTTGACTTGATGATAACCAGACCTCAGATCAATTTTTGAGAACACAGTAGCTCCTTTTAATTGATCAAATAGGTCATCGATTCTCGGAAGGGGATACCTGTTCTTGATCGTTACATTGTTCAGTGCTCGATAATCTATGCACATTCGCATAGATCCGTCCTTCTTCTTCACAAACAGCACCGGAGCTCCCCAGGGGGAATGACTAGGATGAATAAGTCCCTTATCGAGCAACTCCTGCAGTTGTTCTTGAAGTTCTTTTAACTCAACCGGCGCCATCCGGTAAGGTGCCTTGGAAATCGGGTTAGTACCAGGGACCAATTCGATCTCAAATTCCACTTCTCTATCAGGAGCTAATCCCGGTAATTCATCTGGGAATACCTCCGGGTACTCGCATACTACTCTGACATTCTCCAACTTCTGATCCCTCGTTTGACCTACGTCAACCACATGTGCTAGAAAACCAGTATATCTCTTATCTAACATCTTTCTTGCCTTGAGAGTCGATAAGAATTTCTGAGTCCTTTTCCTTGGCTCCCCGATAAATTCAAACGTGGAATCTGCTTCGGGTTGAAAAACCACCCTTCGTTTACGGCACTCAACAGAAGCCCCGTATTTACTCAGAAAATCCATTCCCATTATAACATCGTAGTCCTGCATATCGAGTACTATCAGATCGCAGTAGAGTTCTCTTTCCGCAATTCCGACTGGCACCGCACGCAACACGTGAGTGGATGTCATTATTTCTCCCGAAGGCAGGGTTGTTAAGAACTTGCAATCTAAAACTTGTGGAGACATATCTATCTTCTTAATGTAGCATGTAGAGATGAACGAGTGCGTTGCTCCAGTATCAAATAATGCAGTAGCATACTGACTGTAAATAAGTATCTGACCTGTGACAACCGTTGAAGCATTCGCAGCATCTTCCTTGGTGATAGAGAAAACCCTGGCATCTGCCATAGTTGATGGGGCCTCTATTCCTTCCTGGTTCATCAGGATACTCTCCGGCTCCGCTTGTATATAATGTAGCTTCGCGGGTGCACCCTGGTACTGAACGAGTTGTTGGGAAGATGCCGGGTTCTTGGTGGGACAGTACGAGGCCATGTGCCCTTCTACTCCGCAGATGAAGCACCGGTTCGTACCCTTGCGGCATTCCCCGGGGTGCATTTTCCCGCATGTAGCACACAGGGGAAACCGAGACTGCTTATTTGCTGGGCCCCCTTGGGGGTTGTTCCATGGCTGCCGTTTACCACTCTGGTTCCCTTTCCAATTAGAGTTGGTACTCTGAGGTTTCTGACCCCTTTCATTTACTGCCTTCCTTTGTTGGTTGATATTGTTCAAGTAATGTTCGGTGAGTAGGGCACTACTAAACAGCTCCTCTGCAGTCTGCGGTCTGTTAACTCCGCCGGCCACGTTCAGAGCGATTTCGGGCCGCAACATCTTTAACATAAGTCGAACCCTCTCCTTCTCAGTGCGAACCAGCTCAGGGCATAAGCGAGCCAATCGATTAAATTTCTTCATGGCTTCGTTGACTGAGAGGTTGCCTTATCGGAATTCCGTGAACTCGTCGTAGTGTTTATTGGTGACCCGCATGTTGAAGAATTCCTCGAAGAATTCTGACTCGAAATCTGACCACGTCATCTGGTTCACCTGTCTCTTGGCTTTGACCCTTTCCCACCACATTCTGGCATCTCCAGAAAGGCAGAATGATGCACATTTGATCTTCTCTTGTTCAGGCCAGTCCAGCAGCTCCATCGTACTCTCTACGGTCTTGAACCACGCTTGAGCATCCCACGGTTCACTGACACCCGAGAAATTTTCCGGCTTCAGCCTCAACCATTGGATCAGATAAGCCTCTTGTCGTGCTACAGTGGTCAAACATGATGGAGGAGTTTGCATAACCGTAAGCGCAACGGGTATAGCATTCTGGTTCGCCGGTGGAGTAGTAGAATTTTCTTGTTGGTTCATCAGGGTATTAATAGTTTGCTGCTGCTCAGTGACTTGACGCTGAAGTTGGGTCACTAATTGCATTAGGTCAGGCGAGGGAGCAGTCTCATTAAGTCTGTTACTCTGTCTTCTAGCCATGCTTTCCTTCATAAAGGACAAGTATGGATAATATGAGTTATTGTTATACCTACCCCATATTAAATTCTAAATTATTTAATTTTTCATAAATAAACAATAGAAAATATCGTTCGTATTCACATATCTTACATGTACTTGTCATTATTTATCATAAGACACCATTCATACTTGCATATTCTAGACACATAACATATCGTAAGAGTGCTTACTATCATGAAATATACCGAAAGGTACTTACTTGGAAGCGGCAGGAGGGAGGCTTGATGTGTGTGTAGTGAGATGGCAACTGCTCTGATACCAACCTATAACGCCCGCTTTTTCCCCCACCTTATGATGTGGCGAGGAAGGCATCGTTAAGCTAAACATACATGGACTTAGAGAATATCTTAATGCAGCGGAATCATTTTTTTTCCTAAATATGCCTTTAACCATGCAACTAATACATGAAACATTCATACATGCCTAAACTTGTCATTCATAGACTTACATGCATAGCAACATGACCTAACCGTTCCATAACTTATTCATCATCATCATAAGTAGCATGTAACTTATCCATAAACATAGCATCATGAGTCTTAAGTCATTCATCAAGCATAACCATTATAAACGTAACATAAAAATCTAAGGAGGCGTTTCCAAACCCCAAGACATGCGACATATGTAAATAAGAGGAATCCTTCTGCCAAGTCACTGCCACACACACACATGCTTCTGCGTCTCCTGCGGCTTCCCTTAATAGCCTCTTGCTTGTTCTGCGGTACGAGGAAAATAAAACTATAAGCACATAGGCTTAGTAAAACCCCTTTCCTACTCACTAAAACCATGCGTCGCTTAAACATAAACATATCAACTATCTGACGTAACATAACTTCGAACATAAGCATAAGCATAGTCATGACATGAGTCATAAGCATATGAACAACTAACATAGCATGATTCTTAACATCACCATAGATCTACAACCTACTTAGCATGGCATAAATCTTAACATACATGAACATGAAACATACATACGTGGGCATGAAACATACTTAAACATGGCATAATTCTTAGCATACATGAACATAAGGCATACTTATCATAGCAAAATTCTTAGCATACATGAATATAAGGCATACTTATCATAGCATAATTCCTAGCATACATGAACATAAGACATACTTATCATAGCATAATTCCTAGCATACATGAACATAAGGCATACTTATCATAGCATAATTCCTAGCATACATGAACATAAGGCATACTTATCATAGCATAATTCTTAGCATACATGAACATAAAACATACTTCTTCATGGCATAATTCTTAGCTTACATGAACATAAAACATACTTATCATAGCATGAGAATAAAATGTACTTACCCTGGCGCGATGCACAACTTGGATGTATGCATGAGTCAAATGCATGTACTACATAAGGATGCTTAATTTTAAAATCATACTTTTAAATGCTTAACATAATCATAACATCATTGGGGTCCCCGGCTTGTACCACATACATACATCATAAGCGCGCATCCCTAAGTAAATATTAGGTAGCTAGCCTCAACCTACTAGGGTAAGGACAGCATAGTCGGTAGTCCTAGAACCGGGGCGTTCTTAAGGTGCCCATCCCTGTTGCACAGCTTCGGTAGTGCCAGAACCGTGGACAGCTTCGGTAGTCCAGAACCGGGGCGTTCTTAAGGTGCCATCCCTTGGACCCTTACTTCGGTCCGGTACAAGCCTCATACATAAAAAAAATAAACATGCATGCTTCATCATTCATACTTGTCATTCATACTTGTCGTTCATACTTATTTCATATCATCGTTATGCCTTCATCATTCATACTTATCATTCATACTTAAGGCATAACCATCATCTTCATTCATACTTATCATTCTTTATTCATATAACAAGACATACATGCATAATCATGTTTCCCAGCCATAACATTATCTTGGTTCGTAAAACTTGCATGATCATAACACATAAATAGACATGTACTTCATACATGATGCATTTCATCTAGCATACATAGTCCTAGTATTCATCATAAAGCATGGATGGTAAGCTACATATATACATGACACATACTACTAGGGTTCATGGCCTTTATCATAACACATGCATATACCTTCATGAATCATAAATCCATTATAAGCATTTATCAACATACATGCATCATTCTATTTATCATAACATAAGCATCTATCATCATACATGCATCATTTTATTTACCATAACATACTCCTACATCAATTACATGTATCCATGGTGTATGATCTAAATATTCAAGATTAAAACAAAATCCTAAAATCAACCATGCAAAATTATGTTATATAACACATAAACTAAGATTTTAGTCACATGGAGACCCTTACATCATGCTTAACAATGTAGTAGCATCATGGTAACTCATAAACATGCATTCTTGAGACCTTAACCCAAACCAAACCCTAGGTTTGGGTCTTGGCCGAAAGTCCTAAAGGACTATGGGTCCATGGAAAATTTGCCTAGATCATGATTAACATCCCTTACTTACATATCATGCTATAGAAAAATCATTTAAACCCTTGATTGGACTTAACCCCAAGCCCTAGGCCTAAGGCAAGGGTTGGTCGAAACCCTAGAAGGGTAACAAGCCCATGGAAAAGTTCATTTAACACCATTCTTACCCATAAGGTATCATAAGAAACATATTAATCATGCTTGGAGAGGTTGGAGTTTTCCCCTAACGCCTTGACCTTGATGTGGCCGAAACCCTAGAGGGTTATTAGGGTATCAAAAATTTCCCTAGATCATATTCTATGTCTTACATAACATCATGAAACATTTAAGAGCACAAAGGAAAATTTACATCATCCCTAAGCCCAAGCAATAGCCTTGGCCGAAACTTCCATAAGCCCTAACCATGGATTTTTCCAACATATCATGCCAACAAAACTTAGATCATGATAAATATCTTGAAAACCATCATACCACAGGTGAGGGGGGTTTTACCTTCCTTGATCTTGCTTACAAACTTTGAATAAAAGATAACAAGAGAACCTCCTTGTCTCTAAACTCTCCTTAGTCCTTGTATCCTTGTAGGGGGGCCTTAGATCTTCAAGATGGGGCTTATGTGAATTTTTTTCCAAGGGAGAAGAGGGCTTGAAGTTTTCGGCTAGAAGGGGAGGAAGAAGAAGTGAAGAGGAGAAGGGAAGTTGTAACTTCCTTGCCCACTTTATACCACTTTAAAAGGGGTAAATGAAGAGTCATGGTGTCTCTTCTCTTGGTGACTCTTCATTTTTCCCAAGCCTTAACTAAGATCCACTTCATTCCCTCATAGCACTCCCTTTCTAGGTGAATTGGTTAGTGCATGCTTGGTTGTACAAGAGGTCCAAGGTTCAATCCTTGGTGCATGCACTAATTTTTCTATTTTATTATTTTTTTTCTATTATTTTTCGAAAAATCCTTAAAAATTCTCCCATAATTATGTTAATATTTCTCATTGAAATCCATATATTTTATATTAAATTCTATCTAAAATCCACCCATAATAATGGCACTAGAAAGTCCATATAAGGCCCCTTAGTACTTAGTTTCTCAATTTAAATGAGAAAACCATGGGTTTTTAGGCTAAGGTTCGTACTAATATTTCTAGGCCTTTCGGATAATTACCTAGACATGCTTAATATTTTAAAGAAAATATTAAGAAATTTTTCCGGGTCGTTACATACATTGCATACTTAACATGCTTCATCATTCATAGCATATACATTGCATACTTAAAGACATGAACATAATCTTGTTACATGAAGCATGACATCAACATACTTGGCATTTCATCATCCATACTTAATTCATAATATCATTATGCCTTCATCATTCATACTTATCATTCATACTTATCATTTGTACTTAAGGCATAAATCTTATCTTCATTCATCTTCTTCATTCATAAAACATGACATACATACATAATCATAGTGCCCATCATAGAGTATGCATGGGTAAAATTCATATGAATAGGATACATACTATTTAGGTTCATGGTATTCTACATTACTTAGGTTCATATCACTCATCATAGAACATGCATAGACCTTCATGAATATATACCTATTATAGGCATTTAACAGCATACATACATTATTCTATATGGCATGAAGCCTACATCAAATACAGGTGTTCATGGTATATGGTTAAAACATTCATGAATAACATGGCACATAACCTAAATATACAAAATCGCACATAAAGCTAGGGTTATAGGTAGCATAAAAATTCTTACCACATGCTTAACTTGTACATACCTCATAGTAACCTACAACCAAGTATCCTTGAGACCTTAGCCCAACCCAAACCCTAGAACCTTGAGTTGGCCGAAAGTTCCATGGGGGAAGACTCCATCATTCAATTAACATGGAAGGTTTCATGAGTAAAAGAAAACTCATACATTACTTACAAAGCCATAGGGAGCCATTAGACCCCATAATTGGAGCTAACCTTAAGTCCTAGCATTACCTTTTGACTTTGGCCGAAACCCTAGAGGGTCACAAGCACATGGAAAATTCCCATCATTCACAATCTATCTTCATTAAGTCATAGGAAAACATAATAACATGCTTGAAGGGTTAGATATCATCCTATCCATCCCCTCTTGATATGGGTCGAAACCCTAGGGAGCCTTAGAGTACCCCCAACTTTCCCTAAATCATTATCTACACCTTACTTATCATAATAAAACATTAGAAAACATGAATGAAAGTATACAACATCCCCAAGCCCCAATCTTAAGGCTTGGCTGAAACCCTAAAGCCCTACCTCATGGTTTTCTTAACTTGGATTTTAAACAAAAGTCTAAATCTTGATAAACATCCGAGAAACAATTACACCACAGGTGAGGGGGTCTTACCTTGGTTTGTCTTTGATTATCACCTTGAATAGAGAAGCCAAAAGAAAACTCTTTGACCCTAGACCTCTTCTTAGCCCTTGTAGCCTTGTAGAAAGTCTTGGATCTTCAAGATAAAGTCCCCTTGTGAAGCTTTTCCAAGGGGGAGGGGTCTTGGTGGGTTTCAGCTAGGAGAAGGAAGGAGGAGGAAGAAGAATGGACTTGGTGGAAGAAGAAAAGAAAAGAGTAACTTCCATGCCTCCACTCTCATCTATTCTTTATACCACATGAAGGAGGGCAAGTGAAGGGTCATGGTATCTCTTCTCTTGATGACTCTTCACTTCCCTAAGCCTTAACCAAAATCCTCTTCATTCTCTACTAGCACTCCCTTGCTAGGTGAATTGGTTAGTACATGCATGGTGTTATACTAGATCCAAGGTTTAATCCTTGGTGCATGCACTTTATTTTTATTTTTATTTTAATTTAATTTTCTTTTAAATTTCGGCAATGCCCCCTAAGGTCTACCCATAGCCATGCTAATATTCCTAATTTAAGCACATTTCTATTTATATTAAATTCTACCTAAAATCCACTAATAAACATGGTACTAGAAAACTCATGTAAAACCCATTAGCACTTAGCTTCTTATTTTATATCGAAAATCATGGATCACCACGCTAAGGTTTATACTAGTGTCCCCATGCTCCTTAAGAATCTATCTAGGCATGGTCAATATTTTTAAAGAAAATTTTCCGGGTCATTACAATCCCCATACCTCGTGAAAGTTCGTCCTCGAACTTAGAATAGCTCCGGGTACTTGCGTCTCATCTCGTCCTCGCGTTCCCAGGTAGCTTCCTCGAACCTTTGACTTTGCCATAGGACCTTGACTAAGGGTACCTCCTTGTTCCTTAGCTTTTTGATTTCCCGATCCAAGATCTGGATAGGTCGGCTTTCAAAACTCAGGTCCTCCTGAACTTGTACTGTCTATGGCTCGATCACTTGCTCTGTATTTGGAATACACTTCTTAAGCATTGACACATGGAACACATTATGAATAGCCGATATCTCTTGAGGCAACTCTAGCTTATATGCCACCTTGCCGACTCTTTCCAGTATCGGGTACGGTCCCACATACCGCGGACTTAGTTTTCCTTTCTTCCCAAATCTCGTTACTCCTTTCATAGGAGCCACCTTGAGGAATACCAAATCTCCAACCTCAAATTCCAGTGGCCTACGCCGGTCATCTGCATAACTCTTCTGCCAGCTCTGAGCAGCTTCTATTCGTTGTCGAATGTTCTGTATAGCTCGGGTGGTGTCGTCCATGAGATCCGTCTTGAGCCCCATTTCCTTCTTTTCACCACCTTCGTACCAACAGATTGGGGACCTGCATCTCCTCCCATACAAGGCTTCATAGGGTGTCATTCCGATAGTAGCTTGGTAGCTATTATTGTATGCGAATTCCGCTAAACATAGATATCGACACCAACTTCCTTTGAAATCCAGGGCACAAGCTCTCAACATATCCTCCAGTACTTGATTCACTCGTTCAGTTTGCCCGTCAGTCTGAGGGTGAAAAGCGGTACTGAACCGTAGTTTTGTGCCAAGAGACTTCTGAACACACTCCCAAAAATGTGAGGTAAAACGACCATCCCTATCTGAGATGATAGTTTTGGGAACTCCATGAAGTCTAACTATCTCCTTAGCATATAATTGAGCTAGTTGCTCAATCGAATAGGTCATCTTAATTGCTAAGAAGTGAGCAGACTTCGTCAACCTGTCCACTATTACCCATATTGCGTCATATCCGTTCGTAGTCTTGGGATGTCCTGAGATGAAATCCATAGAGATATCTTCCCGTTTCCATTCTGGAATTGGAAGTGGCTGTAGAACTCCTCCGGGTCGCTGGTGCTCCGCCTTCACTCGTTGGTAGGTCAGGCAAGTGCTAACATGCTGAGCCACGTCTCTCTTCATACCAGACCACCAGAATTTCTCCTTCAGGTCTTGATACATTTTGGTGGATCCCGGGTGCATCGAATAAGGGGTTCCGTGAGCTTCTGCCAATATTTCTCTCCGCAGCTCCGGATCATTAGGGATACATAGACGATCGCCAAGGTAGAGTACTCCCCCATCGGCGATACGAAAACCATCGCCCTTTCCATCTATGATCTCCTGTTTGATTCTCTGAAGGCTCGAATTACCATTTTTAACACAACTTTATTTATTAGATCTTATAAGTTCATATACCAAAACTATCCGAACTCAATGAACTAGGTGGGCTGCCATCACGCCCATAATGAAAAATATCATGGCGGTGACTAACACTCCCTCGTTCATCTCCCCTTGGCCTACCTCGGGATCTTCTACCGTTTCCACCGGATCCTCTTCTTTTATCTCAAGAACCTCCTCGGGCATCTCCGGGTCTTCCTCGGGTATCTCGGGGTCCTCCTCGAACATCTCCGGGTCTTCCTCGGGTATCTCGGGGTCCTCCTTGAACATCTCCGGGTCTTCCTCGGGTATCTCGGGGTCCTCCTCGAACATCTCCGGATCTTCCTCGAGCATCTCGGGGTCTTCCTCGAGCATCTCGGGATCCTCCTCCAGCATCTCGGGATCCTCCTCGAACATCTCGGGATCCTCCTCGAGCATCTCTGGATCTTCATCAGACTCTCCCAGATCCTCCGGAAACTCATGGCGAAGAAGCTGCTTACATAACTCTGTATATGAGATCCGACATTCATGCTGCCCCCATATTTGATAAGCAACTTCTCTCGCCCGCTTGGGCAATGAACGAAGCAGTGCTCCAATTCTACAGTCATCCATAATTGGAAACCCTTCTTGCTCGAGTTTCCAAAAGAGTCGGTCCAATTTTCCCATATTGCCTTGTACTCCAAGAATCAGACTATAATCCACTTCTTCTATTTGCTCCATCAGCTCACGACACCGCACTGGGTAACGACTCGTGGCGCCGTTCTCATGCAACATCTGGAATTGAAAAAAAAACGACAGAGTCAGCTCAAAACTGACAAAAACCAGTACAAAACTAGTTTTTTTTTCAATTCACAAATATATACAGAGAGAAGCATACACAAAGTCGGTATCCTACTTCAGTAAAATTTTTATTCCTACCCGCATATCCAATGCTAAAGTATTTGAATTTCCTAAAATAAGGTAAAGTATCGTTCATATTCCATATCCGTCAAAGTACTTTCTATCATAATATCCTTCATACTTGCATATTCTAGGATCATAAAATATCATCTATACTTACTTATTCTTGAATCATAAATGAACATCATACAAGAACATAAGGTATACATAAAGGTACTTACTTGGAAGCTGCAGGAAGAAGGCTTGATGTGTGTGTAGTGAGATGGCAACTGCTCTGACACCAACATGTAACGCCCGCTTTTTTTTCCCGCAAGGCGGCATTACGCTAACATATATAAGGCATGTGAACATCATATTGCAGCGGAATAATTTAAAGCTTATACATACATGCACCTAACTATCCTTCCTACATGATGACATGGGAACATGGCATATTAACATCATACTTAACATCATATTATAACCCCACATAAGTCATCCGTAACATACGTAGCAAGTGTAATTTGTTCTTGACAAAACCATCATAAGTTTAACATAAGACTTGCAAAATCTAGAACATGTGACGAAGTATAAATATTAAAACTTTTCTTTCCTTGGCCAAGTCACTACCACACACACGTTCTTGCCCCTCCTGCTGCTTCCATCATTATCCTCTTGCTTGATCTGCGGTATAAGGAAATAAGACTATAAGCACATAGGCTTAGTAAGACCCTTTCCTACTCACTAAAACCATTCGTCACTTAATCATAAGCACATGAAACATTAACATGACTGGGTGCTTTACATAGAACATAAGCATATAAAATCATTCAGCATGTCACAATGCTTAACATAGAACATAAGCATAAATTATACTTAACATAACATAATACATGGCATAAACATAAACATAATTATACTTGACATGGCATGATACATGGCATAAATATAAACATAAATATACTTAACATGACATGATACATGGCATAAATATAGACATAATTATACTTAACATGGCATGATACATAGCATAAATATAAACATAACTATACTTAGCATGGCATAATTCTTAACATAAAACGTAGCATGTTATAAAACATAAGCATAAAACATTTACCATCATGGCATATTCTTATCATAATACATAAGCATAAAACATTTACCATCATGGCATATTCTTATCATAACACATGAGCATATTTTTGACATAAACATGAGCATATCCTTAACATAAAACATTTACCATAGCAGGATGCATTACATGAATGGATGCATGAGTCAGATGCATATACATAAGGATGCTTAATTGAAAATCATACCTTTAAATACTTAAACATAATCATCACATCATTGGGGTCCCCGGCTTGTACCACATACATACATCATATGCGCGCATCCCTAAGTAGATATGAGGTAGCTAGTCTCGACCTACTAGGGTAAGGACAGCTACGGTAGTCCCCGAACCGAGGCGTTCTTAAGGTGCCCATCCCTATTGGACAGCTTCGGTAGTCCCAGAACCGTGGACAGCTACGGTAGTCCAACACCGAGGCGTTCTTAAGGTGCCCATCCCTTGGACCCATACTTCGGTCCGGTACAAGCCCATTCATAAAGTAAAATATCTTTACATGTTTCATCACTCATAGCACATACATTGCATACTTAACATGCTTCATCATTCATAGCATATACATTGCATACTTAAAGACATGAACATAATCTTGTTACATGAAGCATGACATCAACATACTTGGCATTTCATCATCCATACTTAATTCATAACATCATTATGCCTTCATCATTCATACTTATCATTTGTACTTAAGGCATAAATCTTATCTTCATTCATCTTCTTCATTCATAAAACATGACATACATACATAATCATAGTGTCCATCATAGAGTATGCATGGGTAAAATTCATATGAACAGGATACATACTATTTAGGTTCATGGTATTCTACATTACTTAGGTTCATGTCACTCATCATAGAACATGCATAGACCTTCATGAATATATACCTATTATAGGCATTTAACAGCATACATACATTATTCTATATGGCATGAAGCCTACATCAAATACAGGTGTTCATGGTATATGGTTAAAACATTCATGAATAACATGACACATAACCTAAATATACAAAATCATGGCATATCCCACATAAAGCAAGGGTTATAGGTAGCATAAAAATTCTTACCACATGCTTAACTTGTACATACCTCATAGTAACCTACAACCAAGTATCCTTGAGACCTTAGCCCAACCCAAACCCTAGAACCTTGAGTTGGCCGAAAGTTCCATGGGGGAAGACTCCATCATTCAATTAACATGGAAGGTTTCATGAGTAAAAGAAAACCCATACATTACTTACAAAGCCATAGGGAGCTATTAGACCCCATAATTGGAGCTAACCTTAAGTCCTAGCCTTACCTTTTGACCTTGGTCGAAACCCTAGAGGGTCACAAGCACATGGAAAATTCCCATCATTCACAATTTATCTTCATTAAGTCATAGGAAAACATATTAACATGCTTGAAGGGTTAGATATCATCCTATCCATCCCCTCTTGATATGGGCCGAAACCCTAGGGAGCCTTAGAGTGCCCCCAACTTTCCCTAAATCATTATCTACATCTTACTTATCATAATAAAACATTAGGAAACATGAATGAAAGTATACAATATCCCCAAGCCCCAATCTTAAGGCTTGGCAGAAACCCTAAAGCCCTACCTCATGTTTTTCTTAACTTGGATTTTAAACAAAAGTCTAAATCTTGATAAACATCCGAGAAACAATTACACCACAGGTGAGGGGGTCTTACCTTGGTTTGTCTTTGATTATCACCTTGAATAGAGAAGCCAAAAGAAAACTCTTTGACCCTAGACCTCTCCTTAGCCCTTGTAGCCTTGTAGAAAGTCTTGGATCTTCAAGATAAAGTCCCCTTGTGAAGCTTTTCCAAGGGGGAGGGGTCTTGGTGGGTTTCGGCTAGGAGAAGGAAGGAGGAGGAAGAAGAATGGACTTGGTGGAAGAAGAAAAGAAAAGAGTAACTTCCATGCCTCCTCTCTCATCTATTCTTTATACCACATGAAGGAGGGCATGTGAAGGGTCATGGTATCTCTTCTCTTGATGACTCTTCACTTCCCTAAGCCATAACCAAAATCCTCTTTATTCTCTACTAGCACTCCCTTACTAGGTGAATTGGTTAGTACATGCATGGTGTTATACTAGGTCTAAGATTCAATCCTTGGTGCATGCACTTTATTTTTATTTTTATTTTAATTTAATTTTCTTTTAAATTTCGGCAATGCCCCCTAAGGCCTACCCATAGCCATGCTAATATTCCTAATTTAAACCCATTTCTATTTATATTAAATTCTACCTAAAATCCACTAATAAACATGGTACTAGAAAACCCATGTAAAGCCCATTAGCACTTAGCTTCTTATTTTATATCGAAAATCATGGATCACCACGCTAAGGTTTATATTAGTGTCCCCATGCTCCTTAAGAATCTGTCTAGGCATGGTCAATATTTTTAAAGAAAATATTGAGAAAATTTTCTGGGTCGTTACAGCGGTGCAGCCGATGCCCGGGGTATTTAGGCTTGGTCTGGGTTGTCACGCCTGACCAAGTACTCAAAACCCTAATATCCCGCGGTGCAGCCGATGTCCGAGGTACTTAGGCTTGGTCTGGATTGTTATACCCAACCAAGGGTAAAAACCCTAATACCCCACGGTGCAGCCGATGCCCGGGGTACTCAGACTTGATCCGGGTTGCTACAGACTCTCCACTATGGACACAAACCTTGATGCCCAGCGATATCTCGAATGCCCGGGACATGGAGGCGTTGCAGAAGCAATGGTAAGGGGGCTTACCCGACCAAAGGAAAAACAAGTGAGACGTTAAAGTACTAAGGCACTACAAACATGCACATACATGAGGGAACACAAATTTTACTTTATTTATATGAAAAATACATAGAGGTCAATATCTCAGAGAATTATCAAGATACAATCGGAATATCTTGTGAGAGAAAACGCTCTTCTACTTGGGCCTTTCCTCTCTCCGATGTTATTCCCGCAAAGTCACTAGGCTCGGAACCGTCTTCTAAATAGGCGGTACGCGGGAGTCCGTCGACGTAATTCTTGAATCTTCGGACACCTTCTGGGTACTCCATCCGAGTGGTCGGTAACAGATGAGGGCGCATGAGGTAACACATGGGTAGCACGACTCCATCTGAAGACCCCGGCTATTTCTTCCCGCGAACATGAATTTGCGGCAACGTTCAGAAGGGGGAAGGAGAGACTCAAAGAAGAATTGCCTTAACAGAAAAGCTCTCCTCCCGGTGATGCTGCCTCACCATCCCTTGCAAACACCATCTGATCCCCAAATCTCGGGGAAAAGAGGATTTGAAAGAGGATGGCGCTTGAGGCAGACGAAGCCGCCCAGGGGGAGGCAACCATTTGGCCATGTCATCTCCGCCATGCCCCCTGGCAGGCCATATAACGTCTATTCTAGACTCCTAGGATAATCCCGAAGTCCCATCTCCGCCAGGATCTTCAGCGAGACCCTGGACATTATCTCCGCCATGCTCCCCGGCAAGGAATGTGTGGCACGAAGTTCCACCTTCGTTGGCCCCCCCAACCAGAAACACTACCGCATCTCCGCTACCCTCTCCGACGGTGTCAAGGGTTCCGGCGACAAAAACGGGTGAAGGAGAAGGCACTGGCATCTCGCCGCAAAAAGGGAAGAAGGTGGAATGAATATAGAAGACGGTACATCCTTCTCCCCCAATTTATAGTGACTTCTGCCTCTCCGCGCATTTAATGCAGGCGTAGCCTGGGAATAGCAACGGACACCAACTCTGAAGTGTTGCATCGGTCAACATGCCTTCACCACGCCTAGGAACCTGCAATTCTTTATGAGTCCATTCAAAATCGTTGCATATGGGATAGAGGCGACGGTTCGAGAACCACCCTTCACTCCAAGGAGGAAAGATTGAAAGGGACCCAACAGGGAAATAAATGCTGGCCAGTGCTGGGGGCTCGCAGAGTTATCGCAGGAGATTCGTACCTAGGATCAACCTCGGGAAAAACTTCTACCCCTTTGATTTCCCTGAGGCTTCGCGGCAAAGACACTCGACACGGGGAATCGAGTCTAAGAATATGCGCAAAATAGAAAAGTAAAATGATCATGTTAATAAAAATTGTTACAGCAAGGCCCAGCTCCCTAGTAAACATATGGTCCTATATTTCTGGGTCCTCGGGGGGGAGCCCCTCTCTAACTCTGCAATCGGTCACAAACAGCGATCAGCATGGGGAGGTAGATGATGATCCTTCTTCGACTGATAGATAGCCCCATGAAAGCCTTGCTGTAAGCGCTTCATTACTTGGTCGACGATGATAGCATGAAATTCAGCCGACTCCAAGAACCTTGCTTTGAAGTGTGCTTCAGTCTCCTGGGAGTGAGAAGCTTCAGCAGCCCGATGGGCGTGGAGCTCAGCCTCAGTAGCTGCGAGGGCACTCTTCAACCATCCCCGCTCGGCTGACATCACATCGTGATTGTCTAGAGCCTCTCTGAGTCTGTCCAACGTGGCCTAGACCTCCGATCGAGCCTGGGCCAGGTCATCCTCCAGGACAGACGCACGATCAGTTGCCATCAGAAGGGTGGACTCCTTCTGACCCAGTTGCTGCGTCTGATCCTGAACACGTGCATTCAGTCTCTCAGTTGAGACGGCCAGGAGTCGGATGTCACCCAATAGCTTCTCCCTCATATGAAGCCGGTCCCTCTCCTGCGGCATCTGGAGCAGCTCCTTGGTAAGGGTCACAGCTTTCTCGGACGCCAGGCATTCTCGGTGCCGAGAATTTTGAAGGGCCAACTCCCTGTCCTGCACGAGGCCCAGTAGATGCTCTACCTTCGCACGGAGAGCTCTGCTAACCTCCGCCTGCATCAATCCTGCTCGGCACTCATGATCAGTGGTAGCCTCGGCCCGCAGGGCTCGGTGGATTAAAGCTTCAACCCGAGGCCAGAGTACAAACCTCGGCCGGATGTTAGGCAGTCTTCGGCTGCCTGTCATGGCATCAAGGGATCAGAGAGTATACACGACAATATTCAATGCAATAGTAACCTATACCATCAGAAGCGTCTCCCGGAGAGTCGTTAGCGGTCCCGCCGAAACTTGCACGAGTGCCCCTCCTGGGGACCTGGATGTGTTCACCCCTCCTTCGGACGATGGCATACCCCGGCGAGGAGGAAGTCGTTGGACAACAGGAGCTTCAGGAGGCAGGCTGGAGGGGCCGGAGTCACCCTCCTCAGAGCTAGAACTCCCCTCAAACAAGGCCCCCTCAGGTGGAACCTCCTTCAATTGCACTGGGGGAAGGATTGCATGGAGGCTTCCAGTGGTGCATCCAATTTCTTCTTTAGGAGATCAAGTCTCATCCGGTATTGGGTACGCAATACCTCCTTACCCTTCGAGACCTCGGTCGGGTCGATCGGGGGAAAACTAGGAGTTGTGCCGACCATCTCCGGATTGACGGTCGAAGAAACAGGGGAAGATGAAGGAACAGGCACTCCCCCCTCGGAAAGAGCGGCCGCCTCCTCAAGTACAGAGGGGAGGTGGTTAGGGCCAGCAGAGCACAGCTTTTTCCGTTTGGGACCCAAGCCCTTTGGGAGTCGCCTCTTCTGCCGACCAGGGAGTTGGACTGCCGAGGGGTGATCGGAGGGGAAGACCCCTCGCTAACCCCCTCGGGACGGACAGCAATTGGGGGGAGCCACCTCCAGAGGCAAGGTCCACCACAAGGTCAACCTGTTGATCTGAAGGCCCTCAGCTCGCAACCGGTGGGGATATAATAGTGGTTTCCACCCTCTCGGGCAAAGCCGTCCCACGGAACGAGTCAGCAGTCCCCTCCAAGGACTCGGTGGGCGCAGGTGGTGCCTCAAGGACGGTCATGGGAGGATTCAGAGCCGCCTTGTTGGCCTCCTCCCACCTGATGAGTCGACCCATCACCTTGGCGAACATGACTTCCTCTACAATTAACAAACAAGAAAACATAAGTCATAATTAATAGGCATTAATCAAAAAGACAAACATACCGAGGCTGGAGATGATTCAGGTCACTTTGGGGCTAAGACCCGCCTGAAACATAAGCTCTCACTCTGCACCAACCCCGGGCCGCTGAACTCCATGCTAGCAAGTACATTCCTAGCACGCCGATAGGTAGAACTCTGAAGAAATTCCCCTAAAGAGGGAGGATAAGGGAGAGCCTCTATCCAACGAAGGGGACTAAAGGGTAATGCAGGCAGTTAGATGAAGAAAAACCTCTCCTTCCACCCTTAGTGCGAAGAGGGAAACCCTCCTAAAAACTTATGGCACGGTCGGGCCGAGAAGCTGAAGACTCCCCTAGAACCGATTGGGACAAAGAAGGAATGAAAAAGATGAGGCGTCAGGGGAAGGTCAACAAGCTTGAAGACAATATATGCCCCCCCCCCATCTGGGCGAAGGCATTAGGGGCCATCTGGTGGAGAGGAATATTAAAGTATGAGGCTATGTTCATGAAGAAAGGGGGGATAGGGAAACGGAGTCCTAACTCCACCTGTCCTAAGAAGACGATCGACAAGCCTGCAGGAGGCTCCACGGGTGTCTAGTCTACCTTGGGAATAACCACCGCCATCTCGGTCGGGATACCGTAGGCCTCGATGGCGCTTGCAGAGCCTTCGATCTCACTCTCGAGGAGGCAGACTCATACCACTCTGCTTGATAACCTTCCATGGTTCCTAAAGGAAGAGACAAGAAAGAGACAAACTACTTACGGGCGAAAAAGGCCTTATGGGAAGACGAAAGGCACCCAGCCACAAAGTCATAGGTGGACCTAACGTCCTTGTCTTTACCCCTTTATACCCAGGACGCTGCCTGCCTGAAAGCCATAGGGAAAAGGCACGTGGAAAGCAAGAAACCGCCACGCTAGGGATAGTCACCTGACGTGAGCCAGCTACAGCGGCGCACGTCAGTAACAGTTCGTGGAGAGAGTCGCTGAAACACGTGGCGACGAGGCATTTGCGGAGGTACCTTGTTGCCATCAGAAAAAATCATGCGCCTTTATAACGAAGAGACTGGTATCATTATAATACCTCAAGAGTCGTAAAAGCCTTTTTGGGAAAGAGGAAACCAAAAAGGGGATTTCACGGAACTTGGGATGAAGATTGTAATCCGAGGGCCCCTTACTAAAGGAGCTGCCACAGATACAAGGTCCCGCAGGAACTCAGCTCATCTCCGCACTAGTTCGATCAGTCAGCCACACTTCCTTCGATTAGAATTGAAGAGAGGGACTTGTGATGAGGTTGAATAGCCTGTGGCGGGCACGTGGGATGAAGAAGCTGCGTGCTATGACACGATGGGTCGAAGTGACCCTCCTTCCCGAGCCTCAGGACCCCCCTCAGGGGGCATGCCCTGGAGGGTCAGCTAGGAGACCCCTCCCGAGATCACCCCGGGGGTTGGGGCCCAAGAGCCCCTCGGGAGTTATAGCGCGCACTCGAACCGGAAGATCCCGAGATCACCTCGGGAGGCGGAGCCCAAGTAACGAGCGACCTCAAGTAGCAAGCTCCCCCCCCTCTTTGCGGATCTACGAATATACATCCCCGTCATAAGGAGTCATCAAGACCCTTAAATGTCGCAACGGGTCGAAATGTAATAACGGCACAGACCGCTTCAAAGGCTATCCAGTAACCGCCGAAAGAGGGGGAGGACGTGACATGAGTCATGGAGACGTGGCACAGATCAAGTGAACGCGTCAAGTATGCCGCCATCAGTATAAAAGGTAGTTCAACCTCTCCGGTACGGGGTTACGCTCTCTTAACTCTACACATATTTCCTTTGCTGCTATTTTTACTCTCCCTCAATACACTGACTTGAGCGTCGGAGTGGGTTCCGCTGGACAATCTCCGGCGTGTTCCCTTAACGCTCATGTTAATCTCGCAAGACACTGAGTTCCTTCCCGCCGTAGCGACTCCCACATGAGCAGAATCCCGGTGACTAGACATCGTCATCGATTCCTTCCGGAATACTATGCAATAGATATTATTAGTTTTGGATATTATCTTGTCTGTGTATGGATTATTAGAGATTTTAGTTGATATAGATGTTTATTAATGCAATATTACGTCACTAATCTATCGCCATTTCCATATAGCGATGGGATTATATCTTGTTGGCCAAATTCCTGTTGTAGAGGTTTTTTGCAACAAAATCTAAGGTATCCGTCGCTAATTGTGACAGGCTATATATTAATCCTTTATAAAAAAAACAGCGACGGATTTGTATAAATCCGTCATTAATTAGTGACATGTAATAAGTATCCGTCGCTATATCTCTTAATGGAAACTAAATCCAGTACAAAATTGTGACGAATTTATATAATTCCATTGCTATTTCGCTAATAGCGACAAAATGTTTAAATATCTGTCGCTAATGCTAATAGTTACGGATTTATATAAATCCTTTGTTAGTTTGATAAACATAACTTGTTGAAAATATTGTGATAGATTTTAATAGCTATCGCTATTTTCATTAAAAAAAAATTAAAGAACTTCTATTTTTGATAATTTTCCCTATTTACATCCAAATATAATAAAATACAATCTCCGTCGCTAAACATATGTCTTATAGTGAAAGGATTGTTGTATTAAGGCAAAATGCCCTTGTAATTTACTTATCTATTTGCTGAGGGGTCGATAATACTAACCCATTTGAAATGACCGATATGATCTTTTACTCCACCGGATGTTGATGTCTTTAATCTACTCATACATCACAAAAACAAAAGTATACATTAAATTTGTAATGTTGTGATAACTGATAATGACAATTCAAGACAAATGCGCATGATATATCATTACCTAATAATAAAATTATAATAAATTCAGTCGGAGAAGCATTAAGAAAAGTCTCAATCTTTATACACCTTGTCCAAATAACTACCACGATACTCATCAAAATCATTAATGTCTACAATGTTCTCAGCATAAAATTGGTAGTTAGACACATTCAAACAAAGAAATGGTCATCCAACCAATAAGAATGACAATCAAAGAAATGGTCAACTCAAATTTAAGTCTCTGATCGAGAAGTTAGATCAAGCTGAAGTTGGCTCGGTCATTCTAGCCAATCAGCCAGCCATCTAGTTCATTTTTATATTAGATATTTAGATCTAAAAAGATCAAATATAATTTTGCAAGGGAAAATTGAGGAGTCATCAATCGATGAAAGATAGAATTGACTTCAAAAATAAAATTTACGTTTCGCGTAGTTGAATTAGATTATTAATTTGCTCAAAATCGATTACGGATGAATGAGAAATTAATTGTTTAAAGTTAGACCAAAATTGACATAAAAGGAAGTAAATGAGGAATAATCCCACATCTGAAAATTCCAAAGGTATTTACTTCTTTATATGTATTTCTGTGTTAATGGAGTTAAAAAAAAAATACAAGCGTTCTCTTCTCATAGGCGAGCAGGTGCTCGCACCTGCAAGCCCGCCACCCACCACGTTCGTAATGGACGTTTTGTTGGCGCACTTTGCACTTCACACGTACACATCATCGCGGGGAGCTTAAATTTATGCTCCATGTGATGGGCGTCGGATCCTCTGTCCCGGGGTCCCGCTTGCCGGCGATCATCGGCGAGTCGTCCGATCGACGATAGAACACTACTAATAATTTTTTATCGTCGTCCCGAATAAGACTATATCATCGGAGAACGGTGAATCGGTCAGAAACGTCGCATTGCAATCTCGTCGGATTCGACGGTGAATACGACAACATCACAATTGCGGCGATACCCGACGGGTTCACCGTACCCTCTAGGGTATAGTTTTGTTCGGGATGGCGGCCGGAGGCCGCCGATGGTGTCCAATCGTTGATCGGACGGCTCGCCGGTGAGCGGGACAGAGGGACAGAGGCCGGATCCGGGACAGAGGATCCGGCGTCCATGTGACGTGACACTTGGGTGACGTGGCATATGACATAGCAGTGCCTGCATGACACTCGGGTAGGCAGAGAGAGTCATCACGAGAGGGCAGATCCTCTGACCCAAAAAATCCCTGTCCCACCTGTCCCGCTCCCTGACGACGACCGGCGAGTCGTCCTATCGCCGATCGAACACCACCGGCGGCTGCCGCCCTGAACAAAACTATACCCTGGGAGGTACGGTGAACCCGTCGAGATCGCCATAATTGCGATCTCGCCGAATTCACCGTCGAATCCGACGAGATTGCAATTGCAGCGATTCCGACCGATTCACCATTCTTCTAGGATATCATTTGATTCGGTACAACGATCAAAATTCATCGGTGATGTCCGATCGATGATCGGCTGACTCGTTGGTCGTCGCTGGGGTAACAGAACAGGTGGAACAGGCATTTTTCGGGATAGAGGATCCAAATCGTCGTCGCAAGGAGCTTAAATTTATGCTCCATGTGGCGTGGCAATTGGGTGACGTGTCATGTGACGTGGCAATGCCTGCGTGATACTCGAGTAGGCAGAGAGAGATGACTGGATTACTGACTGGGCAAACGAATAGCAACCGTTGGATCAAAGAGGGGTGATGGATCGCAAGTGACGCGATCTAGAGCGTTCATCGCGAAAAGTCATGATATAACCGTTGGTGATGAGACTTGATCTGATGCATCAGATCAAATCTATTGGCTGAGATCAAAGGGGGATCTAAAGGCTTACAACCATCCAGATCTAGCGGTTGAGATCAAAGGGCTATCTGAATGGTTACAACCCTCCAGATCGAACGACTCAAATCAATCCTAAATCAAAGGTCACATTCACTCACCAAAGAGTACCTCACCTCTTCCCTTGTATAAATAGAATCCCCTAGATGCTGAAATTATTCATTCAATCATCCAGAGTTCTAAAGCATACATCTCATCTACTGCGTCCAGAGTCCAAAAAGCCTACGAGAAGGCTCACTGGTCTCAAAATTTGAAGTGCTCCTATTTTGAGACATCGTCATTGTATCTTGGGAAACAAATTGCTTTTATTCGTGAGTATATGTAGCAGAGCAATATCGTTTTACACAGATAGTGCTGAATACTAGCCTCGATGATATTATATCAATTTTCATCCTTCCCAACAGCAACCTAGAGACGAAGTCTCACAATCGTAAAATGATATCATGCAAATTAATATGATCTTGATCAACGACGTTCAGACTACTGTTCCACACGAAGAGAAGCCAGAGAAGTTCAATGAAGCTGACTTCAAACGATGGATCAATGACGTTCCAACCGCCGTTCCACATGGAGAGAAGCTAGAGAAGTTCAACGGAGCCAACTTCAAACGATGGCAGCAGAAGATGTTGTTCTATCTGATAATGCTAAACCTCGTACGGTTAGTGTGTGAAGCAGCAGCATTTACTACGGAAGGTGATTCCACCAGCAAGGCTACATGCGATGCGTGGTTGCATAGAGATTTCCTATGCTATAACTACGTTTTCAATGCATTGGACAACATGTTGTATAATGTGTATAGTCCGATGGAGATGGCAAATCTCTGTGGGAATCACTAGAAAATAAATACAAAACCAAAAAAGTTGGATTGAAGAAATTCATCATCGGCCGATTTCTGGATTTTAAGATGGTGGATTCTAAGAGCGTAACATCTCAAGTCTAAGACATGCAACTAATACTGCATGATCTGGATGTCGAAGGCATGAAGCTGAACGAGTCATTCAAAGTAGTCGTGGTAATTGAGAAACTCCCTCCATAATGAAAGGATTTCAAAAATTACCTCAAGCATAAGCAAAAGGAGATGAGACTCGAAGACCTGATCCTGAGGCTACGAATAGAGGAGAATAATCGAAAGCTATCTAACTCCAGAAGAACGAAATGGGCAGTCAATGAGATGTCCAACCTGGTTGAGCCGAACGCCAAGAAGCCGAAGCAATCCAAAAAGAAGACTCAAGGTAAGAAATTCAAGGGCTCGTTCTACAATTACGGAAAGCCAGGACACATGTCCAAGGATTGTAGATGCCCGACGAAACCAACCAAGAGTTAGAAAGATGCTACGAACCATGTTGCAACTTCTGATGATAGCCTCCCTGATTTTTCAGAACTGGATCTCACTGCGGTCATGTTTAAAGCCAACACGATGGTGGACAACCCAAAATAGTGGTGAATCGATATTGGAGCAACATGTCACATCTGTTCTGATAAGACGATGTTCTCCAAATATACTCTGATAAGAGGAAGAAAGCTCTATATGAGCAATTCCACTACATCGCCGATTGTCAGACTCGGGAAAGTTGTCTTGAAGATGACACCTAGGAAGGAGTTAACACTCATTGATGTGCTCCATGTTCACGACATCAGGAAGAACCTAATTTCTGGATCGGCACTTGTCAAGGCCAGCTTTAGACTAGTATTTCAGTCAAACAACTTTGTACTTTCGAAGAATGGTGTCTTCGTAGGTAAGGGATACTTAGAACAAAGTCTATTCAAAATGGTTGTAATGACTGTATACCGTGAATTTGATGGTAATAAAATAAAAGCTTCCAGCTATATTGTTGAGTATTTTAATTTATGGCATAATCGACTTGGACATGTTAATGATAATACTCTGAAATGTCCCATCAAATTAAATTTATTACCAAATGTCAATGTTGACGAAACACACAAATGTGAAGTGTGTGTAGAAGCAAAGATAATGAGACTACCTTTTCATTCGGTCGAAAGGTCATTGACTCCTATAGAATTGATATAAAGTGATCTATGTGACTTAAAATTTATGCAAACTAGAGGAGGTAAAAAGTATTTTATTACTTTTATCGATGACTACACGAGGTTCTGTTATGTCTTTCTTTTAAGAAGTAAAGATGAAGCCTTAGAGGCTTTCAGAACCTATAAAATAGAAGTTGAGAATCAACTTGATAAACGAATTAAAATAATTCGTAGCGATAGAGGTGGAGAATATGGTGCACCGTTTGATGAGTTTTGTTCAGAATCTGGCATTATCCATCAGACTACGGCACCATACTCGCCTCAATCCATTGGTGTTGTAAAACATAAAAATCAGATACTAAAGGAAATGATGAATGCCTTGTTGATAAATTCAGCTTTACCCCAGAACTTGTGGGGGGAAAGCTATATTATCGGCAAATCACATTCTCAATCAAATCCCTCACAAGAAAAATGATAAAACATCATACGAACTATAAAAAGGCTCGCGAGCCATCGTAAAAATACTTGAAAGTGTAGGGGTGCTTGGTAAAGGTCGAAGCACACAAGCCAAAGCACATAAAGATCGGACCTAAAACGTTCAATGGGATATTTGTCGGATATGCCCATAATAATAGTGCATATCGATTCATAGTTCACAAGTCATGCATTCCTAATATTCATGTGGGAACAACTATAGAATCTCGGAATGTAATATTCTTTGAAAATGTATTTCCAAATAAGAAGAGAAATATTCAAAGTGATTGCAATAGAAGTTCTAATAAACAAGACGTTTCGAATGTAGTTGTCGTAAAAGGACTATTGACAATAAAAGCTCAGAGCCATGTCGAAGCAAACGAGCTAGAGTTGAGAAATCATTTGGGCTGGACTTCATGACTTTTATGTCAGAAATAAACACAAGAACATTAAGCGAAGCTCTTTCTAATCCCGACGTCCCATTATGGAAAGAGGTTGTCAATATTGAAATCAAGTCCATCATGAATAATCATACTTGGGAATTATTGGACCTTCCTTCTGATACTAAACCATTAGGTTGTAAGTGGATACTAAAACGCAAGTATAAAGTTGATGGATCGATTTACAAGTATAAGGCCAGACTTGTAGCTAAAGGGTTTAAGCAAAAGGAAAGTCTTGACTACTTTGATACCTACTCATCTGTGACATGGATTACATCCATACTTGTATTGATAGTCATCGCAGCACTGTATGACCTTGAAATACATCAAATGGATGTTAAGACTGCATTCTTAAATGGTGAGTTGGGAAAAAAAATCTATATGGAGCAACCCAAGATAGCTACAGGAAAAGGTGTATCGACTTGTTAAGTCGTTATACGGACTTAAACAAGCGCCTAAACAATGGCATTAAAAATTTGACAAAATAATGTTGTCCAACGAATTCAAAACAAATCAATGTGACAAATGCATTTATGTCATAATCACACCTGAAGGTCATGTGATCGTCTGTTTATACGTAGACGATATGCTTATAATGAGTAGTAATCATGACATAATCATGAGAACAAAGAGGATGTTGACCAACAATTTCGATATAAAAGATATGGGTTGAGCAGATATTATATTGGGAATTAAAATTCTTAGGTCATCTGATGAGATAGTTCTGACACAATTCTACTATGTAGAGTCTGTATTGAAAAAGTTCAATGTGTCCGATCTTCTACAGGGAAAACACCTATGAATCTAAGTCAACACTTAGTGAAAAACCTTGGTGAGCCCATATCGCAATTGGAATATTCTTGGATAATAGGCAGCTTGATATATCTCACAAACTGCACACATCCGGATATTGCCTGTATGGTCAACAAACTGAGTCGTTTTATGAATAATCCAAATGATACCCATTAGAAAGCACTGATGGGAGTTTTAGGTATTTGAAATATATTATGAACTACGAATTATATTACGGAAGATATCTCGCTATCTTAGAGGGATACTATGATGCTAATTGGATATCAGATACAAAGATTTCCAAATCCGCTAGTGGATATGTATTCACAATCGGTTGGGGAGCGGTATCTTGGAAGTCCACTAAGCAAACGTGCATTACTCGGTCAACTATAGAATCTGAGTTTATAGCACTAGACAAAGCAGTTTAAGAAGTTGAATGACTGCGAAACTTCTTAGAAGATATTTTGAACTGGACGAAACCTGTGTCCGCCGTACTTATACACTATGATAGTCAATCGGTGATTGGAAGGGCATAGAGTAGTATGTATAATGTTAAGTCATGATATATACATTGTAGACACAATACATTAGGCAGTTGATCTCAAATGGAGTGATTATAATCAAGTATGTAAAGTCCAAAGATAATTTGACAGATCCTCTTACGAAAGGGCTAAGTCAAGATCAAGTATACTGCTCATCGAGAGGAATGAGATTAATAACTGAAATGACTGTAACGGTAACCCAACCTTATTGACTGAAGTTCCCAAGATCTTATGTTACAGCACATGAGATATATTATCTTTATCCTAATTCTAGGATGAACATGTGTTGTCCTACCACATATAGTGAAGTTAAGCTTATGCTTTTAATGATTTCTATACCTTTATAAGGTGGAGTATGGTAGAATACTCTTGATAGAAGTGTCACTTATGTGAGTATCAAGACAAGTCGCTTCAATGAAACACTCATGAATCCAAGATGGTGTCCATGGACAAAATAGAATCAACCACAAGAACCAAAAGTAGGTGAGATTATTTCCTGTGTGGGTGTTATTGTCTTAGTATACATGAACAGCTGAGCAGTTCAAGATATTACGTTTGCTGCGCAACCTAGTATGCTCGATAGCATTCCTCTACGAAAGGTGCAAAGCCACAAGCTACCTCTCCCGATGCATTGACTTATCGATTGGACCCTTGTAATGTGTCAGCATGCATATACGCATTAATTTCCATTCATGTGGAAGATTGTTGGATATTTGGGTCTTAAAAAGACTAAATATGATTTTGTAAGGAAAAATTGAGATGTCATCAATCGATGAAAACCAGAATTGACTTCGAAAACATAATCTACATTTCGTGTAGATGAATCTAGACTATTAATTTACTCAAAATCGATTACGGGTGAATCAAAAATTAATTATTTAAAGTCAATCCAAAATTGACATAGAAGGAAGTAAATAGAGAATAGTCCCACATCTAAAAATTCCAAAGGTGTTTGCTTCTTTATATGTGTTTCTGTGTTAATGGAATTAAAAAAAACGTAAGTTTTCTTTTCTCATAGGCTAGCAGATGCTCGCACCTGCGAGCCCGTCACGCGCGCACATTCGCAATGAGTGTTTTGTTGGCGCACTTTGCACTTCGCATCATCGCGAAGAGCTTAAATTTATGCTCTAGGTGACATGTCATGTATTGTGGTAGTGCCTACGTGACACTCGGGTAGGGAGAGAGAGATGACTAGACTGCTGACTGGGCGAACAAATGATAACCATTGGATCGAAAAGGGGTGCTGGATCGCAAGTGACGTGATCTGGAGCATTGATCGTGAAGAGTCGCGATCTGACCATTCGTGATAAGACTTGACCCGAAGAGTCAGATCGAATCTGACGGTTGAGATCAAAAGGAATCTGAAGGGTTACAACCATGCAGATCTGGTGGTTGAGATCAAAGGGTTATCTAAAGGGTTACAACCCTCCATATTGAATGACCCAGATCAATCCTAAACCAAAGATCATACCCACTCACCAAATGGTACCTCACCTGTTCTTTTACATAAATAAAATCTCCTAGATGTTGGAATCATTCATTCAATCATCCAGAGTTCAAAAGCATATATCTCATCTTCTACATCCAGAATTCAAAAAGTCTACGAGAAAGTTCATTGATCTCGAAATTTGAAATATTTTTATTTTGAGACATTATCGTCGTATCTTGGGAAACGAATTATTGTTATTCGTGAGCATCTGTAATGGAGCAATAATATCATTTTACGAAGATAATATCGAATACTAATCTCGACGATATTATATCAGTTTATATCTCCCAACATCAACCTAAAAACGAAGTCTTGCCCTCTGACCTGCCACTATACTGTCTGAGTGCACGGATAGGGACCTAACTCTCGAACGAAACTCATTCGAGTTGAACACCGATACACAGATTGGTTAACCAAGGATGCGCTCTCCGAGTTTTATAAATTTTTTTTCTTAGTTCCACTTATCAGACAGCCACCCATTCTCGACAGTCATTCAACAAGTAGCCCAGAGCTCCACGTATCTTCCCATACATCCAGCTCCATTAATGTCACTTTCCCTTATTGCAGAAATGCTTTAGTGGAATTCTCCAACTGGACTCCAATCCTTCATTAATGTGATCGATTGATCCTTTCCGAATAACAATAAAGTTGAAAGACTTTTCAAAGTTAGGGTCCATGACGCGGACATTCATGGACTTCTCTGTGTAAATTAACGCCGGACGTGCACACGGTCGGTCCCATCATTCATGGAGAGATTAATTTGATCATTATATGCCCAAAGCAATTGAAGTATTGGGTTGTTTGATTTTCAGGCTGTCCTGAATGGAAAGGTCACTTCTCCAATCCACACCTGTGACAAGGACCTCCATAGATCTAGATCCGTCAAAGGTTTTGGTGAGGGACTTCGACTAATGTGGTACAATACGTCATTGATGCCCCACCAAAGTAATAATATATGATGGGGTTGAATACCCTATGATAAATATGGGGGTTGAAAAAGTTATATTGTAAAATCCATCAAGCTGGAACGACTCTCTTGTCATGATACCCGAGACCCCCTCAGGAGAGGGAACCCGGAGACCTACTCGAGTAGTTATCACCCCGAAGATAGCTTCAGGAAGACACCCCCCAGAGTTCACCTCGGGTGGTATGTCCCCGAGAGCACCTCGAAGAGACGAATGCCCGGGACCCCGGGCCAAAGAACCTCGGGATCACCTCAGGGTGGTGGGGCCCAAGGAACACTCAAGCAGAGGTCTGTTTTCCTCAAATCGGCGGGTCATCCTCATCCATTATGACGGAGTAATTACTACCCATGATTAGCGGTCATAAAGGCTTTAATCATCACAATGGCCCGGATTGAGGAATCGCGGCGACTGTTACCAGGGTGTACCATTAACCGATAATCACGGGGACATGACAAAGATCGTGGGGACTCGCGGATGGCCGCTGTAGGTATAAAAAGTATTCCAACCCCTCTGGTAAGGGGGTTATGCATTCTCTGCTACTCATATATCTTTCTGCCTTCTACTTTTCCTCTCCATCGGGGCACTGACTTGAGCGTCGAAGTGGGCTCCGCCGGACAACCTCCGGCGTGTTCCCCTAACGCTTGTGTTGATCTCGCAAGGCACGGAATTCCTCCCCCATCGTCAACATCTACGTGGGTTGAACCCCGGTGACTAGCTGTCGACATCGATTCCTTTCGAAACAAGTTTGGCGCCATCTGTAGGAAACCAGTAAAGCACTAGAAGGAGCACCGATGGCAGGGCCGAAGGGACAATCTATTGTCCTGACGAAGGATGAACTTGATCGCCGAAGAGCTACCACCATGGAAGAAACGCTCTGACATTCACAAGTGGAACCCTTCGATTCGCCACGAGGGGCCTTGGATCAAAGGGAGACCCCCGCGATCAACCTAGATCTCACTTACAGGGTCTTATCGGAATTCCGCGAAGGCTTGCAAGTGGATCTCGCCGACTCGCGAGAAAATGAAGGACCCAAGGAAGAACGGAGGGAGGTCGAGAGCGAGGAAGTGCGGATTCACCCTCAACATGGAGGGGGAGTTACATGGATCGCCCTCGACCTTGCGCTGGAACTAAGAAGTAGTCTCGTAGATTGCCTGCGGAGCCACAAAGATGTCTTCGCCTGGGCCGCCGAAGAAATCAAAGGGTTTCACCGGCATTAGCCATGCATCATCTGCATGTTACCTTGGGAGCCTGACCTGTGAAGCAGAAACGGAGACACTTTGCACCAGAGCAAGATAAAGCTATCCGAGACGAGGTTCAGAAGTTGTTAAAAGCCAAATACATCAGAGAATTTTAATTCCCGACCTGGTTGGCTAATGTAGTCTTCGTCCCTAAGCCGGGAGGCAAATGGCGGGTCTGCATCGACTTTCATGACTTGAATAAAGTATGCCCCAAAGATTGTTATCCCCTGCCTTGAATAGACCAGCTAATGGACTCTACAGCCGATTGTAAGTTTATCTCAATGTTGGATGCCTACCAAGGCTACCATCAAGTCCCGCTCGCTCCCAAGGACCAGGAAAAAGTCAGTTTTGTGACAGGCGATGGCACGTATTGTTATAACGTCATGCCTTTTGGCTTGCACAACGCTGGTGCCACATACCAACGGATGATGGACAAAGTCTTCAGGCACCAGATCGGAAGAAACATCGAAGTGTACGTGGATGATTTCTTGGTCAAGACTGACAAGGGAAGCGATATGATAGCCGACTTGGAAGAAACATTCGCCACCCTAAGCGCCAATAGGCTAAAATTGAACCCCACCAAGTGTTTGTTCGGGTGAAGAGCAGTCGGTTCTTGGGATACATGGTAATAGAGAGGGGGATTGAGGCCAATTCAAAAAAGTAAAAGCTATTCTAGATATGCCGCCCCCTCGCAACTTCAAGGAGGTACAACGGCTGAATGGAAGAATCACGGTGCTGTCCAAATTCATCTCCAAATCTGTTGATAAGACCCTACCGTTCTTCAAGATTTTGAGAAAGACAGTCAAGTTCGAGTGGGATGAACAGTGTGAGAAAGTCTTTGCAGATTTGAAGACTTATCTCGCCGCACTCCCCATCCTCTACAAACCGATGGAAGGGGAGACCTTGTTTGTCTACCTATCGGCCGCAGAGCAAGCGGTAGGCTCGGCGCTCATTCGAGAACAAGACAGGGTGCAATATCTCATATACTTCTTCGAACATCTCCTAAAAGATGCCGAAACATGATACACCATGATGGAGAAACTGGCCTATGCCCTGGTCTTAATGGCCCGAAGGTTAAGGTCATATTTCTTAGCACACCCCATCGTGGTCCTCACCAACAGCCCGCTTACACGAGTCCTCACTAATCCCGAAGCTTCAGGTCGGTTAATCAAATGGACGACGGAGTTAAGAAAATACGGCATTGAGTATCAGCCTCACATCACTATCAAGGCATAAGCCCTATCAGACATTATGTTGGAGACCGTCCCAGAGGCCGAGGTCGAAGGGATGTGAAAGATCTATGTAGACGGGTCCTCCAATAGCCAACACAACGAGGTTGGAGTGTTAATGGTTTCCCCTCAGGGAGACACATTACATTTGTCCATCCGGCTCCACTTCAAATCTACCAACAATGAAGCTGAGTACGAGGCGATCCTAGCGGGCCTGTAAGCAGCTAAGTACATGGGGGCTAGTCGGGTTACTGTAAATTTAAACTCCCAACTTGTGGCACAGTAGATAAAGGACGACTTTGAAGTCAGGTGTGAGCGCCTGCAGAAATATATAGCCCTTTACGAATAGCTGAAGGCCTCCTTCATGGAGGTTATCTTGCAGAAGATCTCCAGGGTTGACAATATTCGGGCCGATGAGCTAGCCAAACTGGCTAGCTCCATCTCCACCTAGCAGCTAAATGAACCTAGTGCCAACGAGGGGACGGTAGCGCATATTGGAGAGGAAGCAGGGGGCGACACCCGAACTGATTGGAGGGATCCATATGTGGCGTTCCTACGTAGTGGGACCGTTCCAAGCAGGGACCAAGAATGTCGGTTATTCTGCCACCGAGCGGCCAAATTCACGCTGGTCGGCAATCAACTGTATAGGGGGGCATTTGCGCGACCTCTCCTCAAATGTGTCGGGCCGGAGGAGGCCAACTACGTGATGAGGGAGGTACATGAAGGCATCTGTGGGAGTCACATCAGGGGAAAATCCCTGTCCAGGAAGATCATTTTGGCAGGGTACTTTTGGCCTACCCTATAGGTCGATGCTCTCTAGTTCGTAGCCGAGTGTGAAGCCTGTCAAGACATCAACATGTGACTCACCGCCTGACTGAGCCCTTGCGAGTCTCTACAGTGTCCTGCCCTTTTGCTCAGTGGGGAATGGACATTGTGAGCCCCTTTCTCATCGGTCCACAGCAGAAAAAGTTCCTGCTGGTTTTCGTCGACTATTTCTCCAAATGGGTAGAAACGGAACCTTTGGCGAACATCACGAAGGCGGCGGTGATGAAAGTCCCATGGAGGGACATCGTCTGCAGATACGGCATCCCCCACAAGCTGGTGTCGGACAATGGAAGACAATTTTCGGGACGCAAGCTGAAAGAATGGTGCGAGGGGTTGGGCATTCGGCAGGTCTTCACCTCAGTAGCCTACCCGCAAGGCAATAGACAAGCCGAAGTCGTCAATCGAGAGATCTTGCGGGGACTCAAGATAAAGCTAGATCACGTCGAGGGCAACTGGGTCGATGAACTCCCTAGCATCCTATGGTCCTACCGTACTACCCCGCGAGAAGGAACAGGCGAGAGCCCTTTCCAACTGGTATACGGGGCTGAGGTCGTCATCCCAGTGGAGGTTGGGGAGGAGTCTACCCGACGACAACACTATCACAAGGAAGACAACGATCAAGAGCGGCAGATAGACCTAGATCTCATCTCTGAGGTGCGGGATAAAGTTGCGGCTTGGTTGAAAGCATATCGACGAAGGATGCAGCAAGCCTATAATCAAGGAGTGATCACCCGCAACTTTGAGATTGGTGACAAGGTCTGGAAAAGGATCAAGCCGGTCGACGATCCTGGGAAGCTAGAGCCGCAGTGGGATGGACCGTATGTCATCGTCAAAAATCTCACCAGGGGTAGCTATTATCTAGAAGACAATAAGGGCAAGGGGCTGCAAAGGTCATGGCACGCCAACCATCTCCGTCCCTATCGTACTCGGTGAGAACTTGAGTTGTTTGCTTGCCCACTGTATTATTTATTCACACTGTCTTACAGTTCAATAAATAAAAATAATAGACGGAATATTACGAGGGGAGCGCTGAATCCTTACTTGTGCAAAACCCTACTGCCTCTCGGTGAGTAGGCTTGGCCTCGGTGTTGCACATGCCCAGCCAAGAGCTGCAAAACCCTACTGCCTCTCGGTGAGTAGGCTTGGCCTCGGTGCTACACATGCCCGACCATGAGTTGTAAAACCCTACTGTCTGTCGGTGAGTAGGCTTGGCCTCGGTGTTGCACATGCCCGGCTAAGAGCTACAAAACCCTACTACCTCTCAGTGAGTAAGCTTGGCCTCGGAGCTGTACATGCCCGACCAAGAGTTGTAAAACTCTACTGCCTCTCGGTGAGTAGGCTTGGCCTCGATGATGCACATGTCCGCCCAAAAGCTGTAAAACCCTACTGCCTCTCGGTGAGTAGGCTTAGCCTCGGAGCTGCACATGCCCGGCCAAGAGCTGCAAAACCCTACTGCCTCTCGGTGAGTAGGCTTGGCCTCAGAGCTGCACATGCCTGGCCAAGAGCTGCAAAACCCTACTGGCTCTCGGTGAGTAGGCTTGGCCTCGGTGCTGCACATGCCCGGCCAAGAGCTGCAAAACCCTACTGCCTCTCGGTGAGTAGGCTTGGCCTCGGTGCTGCACATGTCAGGCCAAGAGCTGCAAAACCCTGCTGCCTCTCGGTGAGTAGGTTTGGCCTCGGTGCACATGTCAGGCCAAGAGCTGCAAAGCTCTACTGCCTCTCAGTGAGTATGCTTGGCCTCGGAGCTGCACATACCCGGCCAAGTGCTTCAAAAACCCTACTGCCCCTCGGTGAGTAGGCTTGGCCTCGATGCTGCACATGCCCGGCCAAGAGCAGCAAAACTGTACTACCCCCATGGAACCCTTGTTTCATCAGACGTGGTTGTTTACCCCCTAGCCGCTTAGGGCAGAGGGGAACCTCAGCTCTCACTTTGAAGTAGGGCACTAACCAAAGACAAAACATTTTAAGGGAGCCAAGAAATTACTCAAAACATGAGAAGTCCAGGGATGCTTGCATTCAGGGCTGAAACGATTACGTACTTATCCTACGGGAAAAAATTGAAAAAGAAGAAGAAAGTGCAGCAGGCGAGGAGCGACCAGGGAACCAGGGCCCTGGTCAAGGAGGATTCTATAGTTCCTACTCTTCAGGAGTGAGCTCATTCCAGACCTGACGGATAGTTATAGCGCTCAAGTCGGAGCCTGGTTTCAGCAGTTGATCCTTCTCCAACTGACGGATAGTACCATAGAAGCCCTGTTTGAGGCGTTTCAATGCCTGCTCGGCTAAAATCTCGGTGTACTCCTCCGACTGCAGGAACTTAGCCTTGGACTCCGCCTCGGCCTTGGACAGTTGGGCTGCATGATCACTCTGCTGCTGCTGTAGCTTGGCCTCAACCTCCTCATTGGCGGTCTTCAGCATCGCCACCTCCCGAAGCAGACAATCCTGAGCCCCCAGCATTTCTTGGAGCTTCTGAGTAGAGGTGGAAGCTTGGGTCTGGGCCTGGGTAACCTGCTTCTGGAGGTCGGCAGCATAAGAGGTTGATAGCTCTAAGTCGTATCCTTTCAGAGTCATTAGGCGCTCCCGTTCCTCATTCCGATCCTCCAGGGTTTTCGTTGTAGATTCCAGGTGTCTGACCTGATCAGACAGCTCCCTCATTTGAGTCTGGAGCTGCTCCCGCTCCTTGGATAGTTTCTGTAAGTCCTCAGTGAGGGCTTGGTTCTTCTCGGACCTGAGACATTCTCGGAGTCTATAACCGTGTAAAGTATCCTCAGAAGCTATTAAGGTACTAAGACAATGCTTTATCTTCACCTCCAACTGCAGGAGGCCGGCTTTGCAGGCACGGCCAGCCTCTGTTGGATTGTGAAAAGCCGATAGAGGGGGGGTGAATATCGGAAATCGCTCTTTTTCGGAAAACTAAGAGTAAGTGCACAGCGGAAACAAAGAATACGAGACACAGCACAAAGACACAGTGATTTTTACTTGGTTCGGAGCCTATGTCGACTCCTACTCCAAGGCCCACGGTCGTTGACCGTTTACTTTGGGCAATTCTATAGTCGCGCAAATAGGTTACAATGATTTCAATTACAAAGAGAGTGCAATAAAATAATAATAAAATATTAAGCACTTCGTTACCGACGTCCGGAGTGTATCGATTCTTTTCCGGGGCAGCGGGACGTCGTCGGCTCGAGATGAGGCGTTTCTGAAGCAAGGCACGAGGGTAGAAGAGCGTGGAAGCTTTGGAATTAAGTTGATGTTCAAGGCTTGGGCGTTGGGGTGCTATTTATAACCCCTAGGGTGCCCTGGACGTCGGGGGCGCCCTGCCAGGTGTCACCCGATCCGCAATCAGCTCGGTCAAACTTTATCCCACCTGAATAGGGATGAGGTTTGACCTCTGGGGCGCCCTGGTCGCTGAGGGCGCCCTGGTTGACCCGGTCTTCTCGGCTGGATAGAGTTGTTTGGCTTCGCGAAGCGCCTTGGCATCTGAGGGCGCCTTCGGCGCTGAGGGCGCCCTGGCTGATGAGGGCGCCTTGGCTGCTGAGGGCGCCCTGCCCAATAAGCAGCCGAAGCCCATGTTGCTTCACTTGGTTCTGGTTCACCTTGGGGGCGCCCTGGACACTCAGGGCGCCCTGCTCAGCTGCTGCCTCACTCCTTTGAGGCTCTCCGAGTTGCAGACACACATTCCTTCGGTCCTGCATCCAGGGTTAGTCCAAAAACAAAATAAAGCAATTAATTATTATTTTATACAGCCTTAGCTGTCTTGGTTTTGACTTTGGTCTCCAAAATGGAGTCCTAGGTCGAACCGACGCCTACTGTTCCCTCGACGGGGAACGCGTCCTCACCTACTCCTCTCGGGAGAATTTACCTGTTGCCAACCGCTCCTTTGGTTGGACTTTTGCCTGACGGTCCTTTGTCAGGGCTTGGATGCCGAGCTACCCTTCGCCCGGTGCCTAGCAGTCCTTCGCTAGGTCTTCAGTCCCAGACTGTCCTTCGCCTGGTGCCTAGCAGTCCTTTGCTAGGTCTTGGATGCTGGCAATCCTTCGCCAGTTGCCTAGCAGTCCTTCGCTAGGGCTTGGTTGCTGGCAATCCTTCGCCAGGTGCCTAGCAGTCCTTCGCTAGGGCTTGGATACTGGCAGTCCTTCGCCAGGTGCCTAGCAGTCCTTCGCTAGGGCTTTGTCTCTGGCAGTCCTTCGCCAGGTGCCTAGCATTCCTTCGCTAGGACTTTGTCTCTGCACACTTGAGTAATATTGTTAGATCACAAATAAACTTAACTTTGAATCCTTTGCAAATATCAAAACCAGGTTCGATATGGTGCTTCCTGCACCAACAGCCTCCGCCTCTGTAGCCGCCACCCGCTGGAGAAGGTCTTCAGAGACTCCCCTGGAGCACAACAGGCGGCTCATGGCCGCACAATTAGAGGCAACCTACGATGCGGGGCAAAGACAGTCAGGGCAAGGCAACGAAATAAAGAGGAAGACCTCAAGTATAATCACCGCCAGTAGAGACTAGTGCAGCATGCCAAGACATCGAGCTGATCCAGCTAACCGCCCCGGGAGAACGGGAAGAGAAAGGATTTCATCAGCAAGGGGCCCTAACTAGCTGGGGACGTCTCTCGGGTCGGGGACGTTCTCCTATGAACTAGAAGCCATCGGCAAACCATCAGAGGGGATCCCCTTTATCTGGATGGATTGGGAGCCCTCTGTTGCCATCCACTTCGCCACAAAAATCTTTCGGTGGGAGCTGGGCACATCCTTTGATACCTCCTTGGCCGTGGAGCAACGGGAAGGTCGGTCGGGGGAACCAGGTCGTCGACAATGGGAACGGTGGCCGCGGCAGCAGGGGAAGAAGGTTCTTCCCGAACTCTCGGGGATCGGGGAGCTTCATCCTCATCGGTAGCAGAGCGTAGAAACTCTGAGGATATGCCCTTCTTCAACGTCATCAGGGGGTGGTCCCTCTGGACTAGCCGCTTCCACCATCTTTTCTCGGTAGCTTGGGTCTCTGAGGGTGCGACAAAGGGAGGGGGTGCAACTTCTCCCTCTGGTGCCTCGGCAGGTGAGGCACTGGAACCCCCTGCAGGGTCCGTCGGTAACTCTGATGATCCAATATCTTGAAGAGCCTCCGGGGTCTCCTGGTCTCCGGAGGGCTCGACCACTTCCTCGCAGCCCTCAACGGAGGTGCCCATAGGAGCAGAAGAAGCTGAAGCGGGAATCAGCGCCTGTTCGTTGGCCTGGTCCCACTTCAGGATCCGGTTCATAACTCAGGAAAACATGACGTCGTCTACAAAATACAGACAAAAGGGCATCAATTTGCATTAACCAGGAAACGTATAAGACAAAATGAACTTACGAAGACTGGAGCTAAGGCTTGTGACTTTCGGACTAAACTCGGCCCAATAAAGGAGCTCCTCGCATTGCACCAATTGGAGGCCGTGGAACTCCATCCCTGCCAGGATACTCCTAATCCTCTGATATCCCATGTCTCGCTGGAAGTCACTGAGGTCTGGGATAGGTGGTAGGTTTTCCATCCAGTGGATAGGACTGAAGGGACGCTCAGAAAGCTGGATATAGAAGAACCGCTCCTTCCATCCCTTGTGGGAGGAGGGAAGACCCCCCAGGAACATATGGCTTGAACGAGCAGTAAAGCCAAATACCCCTCGGGATCCAACCGGAACAAAGAAAAAATGGAAGGATCGGGGGGTCAGAGGAATGTCAAAAAGTTTGAAGAGGACAAAAGCTCCGCCCATCTGGGTAAAGACATTCGGAGTCATTTGTTAGAGAGGGATACCGAAGTATTTAGCAACACTCATGTAAAAGGGGGGATAAGGAAGCGAAGCCCTAGTTCTACCTGCCCCAAGAAGAAAGTGTAAAAATCTTTAGGGGTTTCTACAGGTTGTTGGCCTAAGGCCGGAACTCTCATCTCCCAGCCTTCCAAGATATCGTATCTCCGGTAGGCGACCTGGAGAGATTCCAACCTAACCCTAGAAGAGATGGTATCGTACCACTCTGTATGATATCCTAGTTCCCCCAAGGAGCCCTCATCGTCGCCTCGAGTTTTCTTTTTCTTCTCCACTGGACCCATGGGGATTGAGGAGAGGAGAAAGCAGAAGGAGACTTACCCTCGTAAAGGGGTGCAACGGCAAGACGAATAGCAGGAGAAGGAGGATGCTTGAAGGTAGAAGGGCAAGGAGGCTGAAGGGTGTCGTTGCACCCGCTTTTATAGAGAGGAGCCGCACATCTATAAGCAATAAGAGAGTAGCACGTCAACAGCGCTGATTGGTCATCCCGAGGAGCCGCTAGCCCTTACTACCGTCGCTTCAAATGGCCCGCGCGTGAATCGAGGAGATATCACCGCACAAGGGGGGGAGGCACGTGGCGAGGCCACATTCGCTGGGCAATCGTGTCGTCATTACAAGACCCCACGCACCTATAAAGGGTCTGGGATAGCCATCATAGAATCGCCGCAAAATTTGCAGGAATGCTGGACGTATTAAAAAAACCACCCGGAGTCCTGGGTTGCATGGGCTGCTTCCTCGGACCCAGAATGTCGCCAGTGAAGTAGCAGAAGATGGAGAGGTCATCTGGGCACAGCTTCTTCATCACATTACCAGTCTAATCAGTCAGACACACTTCCTTCGATCAGACTTGAAGGAAGGGACTTGTGATGGGGTTGAATACCCCGTGGTGGACACAGGAGTTGAAGAAGTTGTATGGCAAAATTCACCAAGCTGGAACGACTCCCTTGTCGTGACACCCGAGACCCCCTCAGGAGAGGGGACCCGGAGACCAACTCGAGTAGTTATCACCCCGAAGGTAGTTTCAGGAAGACACACCCCCGAGTTCACCTCGGGGGGTAAGTCCCCGAGAGCACCTCAGAGAGACGAATGCCTGGGACCCCGAGCCAAAGAACCTCGGGATCACCTTGGGATGGTAGGGCCCAAGGAACACTCAAGCAGAGGCTCGTTTTTTCGGATCGGCGGGTCATCCTCATCCATTATGACGGAGTAATTACTACCCATGATTAGCGGTCATAAAGGTCTTAATCATTGCAACGGCTCGGATTGAGGAATCGCGTCGACTATTACCAGGGTGAACCATTAACCGATAATCACGGGGACGTGGCGAAGATCGTGGGGACTCGCGGATGGTCGTCGTAGGTATAAAAGGTATTCCAAACCTTCTGGTAAGGGGATTATGCATTCTCTGCTACTCATACATCTTTTTGTCTTCTACTTTTCCTCTCCATCAGGAGACTGACTTGAGTGTCGGAGTGAGCTCCGCCGGACAACCTCCGGCGTGTTCCCCTAACGCTCGTGTTGATTTTGCAGGGCGCGGAGTTCCTCCCCCATCGTCAATATTTATGTGGGTTGAACCCCGGTAACTGACTGTCGACGTCGATTTCTTCCAGAACAATATACTTTTAATATATTTTTTTAATTGTTTAAATATACTTTTAATATATTTTTTTTAATTGTTTAAATATGATCTTACTTCTTAGTTTATCTATAGGATAAATTTAAAATACAACTTCTATATATAATTAGAAATCGATCTTTAAAAAGTTTAAATATGATCTTTTAGTGTGTCTCACTTGCTGACAATGATTTTGAATGGTCCCTGTTCGGGGTGCTCGTTTAGATTCGCCAACTCGAATAAGAAATATTGTCAAGGACAAAAAATTATAAAAAAAAATGATAATGCTCACCAAATACCAAACGACCATCTAAGGACATATATCCACAATAAAAGATATTAAATAAAATATTTCTTCAAATATCCTCAAATTATAATTTTCCACGATTAAAAATGATAGAGATGGGAGTATTTGAAATCACTTGTAGCTTTGTTTTTTTGTTATTTTAATTTTTTTAATTTGAACATTTGAGATATTAAGTATATTTAGGAGTGAGGTATTTGATGGGTAAAATTCATAATATTTGATTGGTAAAATATTTATATTTAAAAAATAAAATATTTGATTAATAATATTTATGAATATTCTATGTGAGAGGAGTTTTTATTATAGTCATAATTCAAATCCTTATCTATTAATATAAATCTATCATTTATGTATCAACTCAACTACACCACGAGATAAGGATAAATATACGGAGGATGAGGTATAGATCGTTAGGGCCCACTGTTTTTTAAAAATATCGTCCAAATTTCTAAAGTAATTTCTTCTTTAATTAAAGGTAATTTGGGTGGAAAATTCAAGAGTTGTAACTCTTTCTATTATAAAATATCCAGATTATAAAAATATATATAAGAAAAAACTATTTTAAAAATTGAATATAATCCTAGTTGTAATAATTCATTTACGCCAGCTGTTAAATATTTCACACACTTATGATTATTTTAATAAATTTATATATTTTTTAATAGAGAATATATATATCTCTCATTTTTGTCAATAAAATATCTCTTTTTAAAAAATTAAAATAATACACCAATTTATTTCATCATTTAAAAAAAATACTTTTATTCAAATAGTAGGTATGTCAAAACTACCTCAGTATATTAAAACATATCAACTAAACTGTATTAAATATATTATATTAAAATAATATTAAATATTAAATAAAAATTATTAAACTTATTAAATTATTTTGTTTTTATCAAAATTATTTTAAAATTATTATAGTAACAACTATAAATTATATCTATAACTATTATTAAGATTCGTGGACACGTATTTCACATGTAATATAATATATAAATAGGTATAAATTTTATTTTATTTTAAAATATCAATTTATTTAATAAAAATTTAAAATTTAAATTTTGAAGGAAGGATAAATTGGGCGTTATAATTTAAAAAAATAATGATTCAACTAAATTAATTATTTTATTTTTAAAGCACCTATTATAATAATAATAATGATAATAAATGGACATGATCACATTTCAAAATTGGGCATGAATTATTGGCTCGATTAAGCAAATTAAATCCAACTTAATTAAATTAATCCCGACCAGATAATACCTCTTCAGCAATTAATTAAACCGCACAGCTAAGTTTACGAAATAACAAACTCACGTACGGTAATTTTGAAATTATCAAATCATGTATTTATTTTTAATTTTATCCCTATCAGTCGATTGATGAAAATTACCAATCGAAAAATCATCAGTCGAATCATTTGCTTCTGCTCTCACATTGCAAACCAAAAAAAACAAGTAGTCGATCAATTCTTTTTTTAATTAAAATTTATTTTAGATAAAATTAGTTAATAGATCAAACAAATTCGAATGATATAAAATTAATTCTTATATATTTTCATAAAAATCAATTGATAGACTAAATCGGCTGATGGACAAAATGATCTCGGAATAAAATAAAACTAACTTTTATATATTTATCTAATTTTCCTGATTATATTCATGCCCTTAAATATTAATTTGACTTAATATATTAAACTTAATAATTTTTTTGAACATGAATTAAATTTTTCGAATAATCAAATTTATATTCTAAAAATCATTACTCTTAATATTTTAAGTCAAATTGATGTTGAGGGCATGAATATAATTATGAGAATTAGATTAAAATATAGAAGTTAGTTTCATATCAATCTCAGATCGTTTTGTCTATCAACTGGTTCGTTAGTTCATCAGTCAATTTTAGGCAAAACTAACTGATAGACCAAACGACATTGGATTAACATGAAATAACTTTCATATATTTATCTAATTCTCCTAATTATATTCATGCTCTCAAATATCAATTTGACTAAATATATTGAAAGTAATGATTTTTTGAACACGAATTCGATTTTTTGAATCATCAAATTCATGTTCCAAAAATCATTACTCTCAATATATTAAGTAAAATTAATGTTTGAGGGTATAGATATAATCAGGAGAATTAGATTAAAATATTGAAATTAGTTTCATGTCAATCAGAGGTCGTTTGGTCTATCAACCGATTCGTTTGGTTCATCAGTCGGTTTTGTCCCAAATCGGTTGATGGACCTAACGACCTCAAATTGATATAAACCTAGCTTCTATATATTCTTCTAATTCTCCTTATTATATCTGCGTCCTCAAACATCAATTTGACCCAATATATTGAGAGTAATTATTTTTTAAATACAAATTTGATTGTTCGAAAAATTTAATTCGTGTTCAAAAAATCACAGCTCTAAATATATTAGGTCAAATTGATGTTTAAGGGTGTAAATATAATCAGAAGAACTAATTTCATATCAATCCGAAATTGATTGATTCATCAGTTGATTTTACCTTTCTATGTCCGAGCAAAATCAATTGATAGACCAAACGATTTCAGATTGATATAAAATTAGTTCCCATCCATATGATTAGTTCTCTTGATTATATCTACTCCCTCAAATATCAATTTGACATAATATATTTAGAGTAGTAATTTTTTGAATACGAATTAAATTTTTCGAATAATTAAATTAGTGTTTAAAAAATTATTACTCTCAATATATTTTATTAAATTGATATTTGAGGTTATGGATATAATCATAAAAACTAATCATATATATGAATTAATTTCATATCATTTCGAATTTATTTAATCTATTAATCAATTTTATTTTAAAAAAAATAATTAAAAAAACAGTCGACCGGTTTTAAAAATCAGCCGATCGTTGCTCTTTTTGAGTTCGCAGCGTAAGAAGAGACGCAAACAATTCGATTCGTAATTTTCATTAAGTGATTGATAAAGAGAAAATTAAAAATAAATACGATTTAATCCTACGTGATTTAGTTATTTCTTAAATTTATGTTCAGTAAATTGCTGATGCTTCTTAACCCCGCCCACAATTCATCACATCACATCTCAAGTCAAATGGGACCGTACCGAACCGTTCAGCTTGATTGATGCAGAGAAAATTAAAAATAAATACACGATTTAATCCTACATGATTTAGTTATTTCGTAAACTTATATTCAGTAAATTGTTGATATCTCTTAAAGAAATAATTTATACAATGAAAATGAATATTTTTTAAAAATTTTAATCATCAATTGACAACACATCCGATTATTGATCGGAGACCACCGACGACTTTCGATCGCCGCCCCGAATTAAATTATACTTTGGAAGAGATGGTGAATCCGTCGGAATCCCAACAACGATGAATTCGCCGAAATTGACGGTGAATAATACGAGATAGTAATTGTGGCGATCTTCGACAGGTTCACTGTGCCTTCCAGGATATAGTTTAGTTTGAGGCGGCGGCCGAAGGCCGTCGACAGTGTCCGATCAATGATCGGATATTGAACGTGCCGCTAATTGATAGTCAAAATTTTTACTGTGACATTCATTTTCATTGAGCGTATCATTGCTCTATCTTAACCCCTCTCACAATGGGAAATGATTCACACAGTGAAAGTGAATACTTTGTAAAAATTTGGCCGTCAATTAGCGGCACGTCCGACATCCGATTGCCGATCGGACACCACCAGCGACCTTCGATCGTCATCCTGAATCAAACTATATTTTGGGAGACGGTTAACCTATCGGGATCATCGACAATAGTAAATTCATCGAGATCGACGGTGAATGATGTGATATCGTAATTGCAACGATTCACGACAAATTTACTGTATCCTCCAGAGTATAATTTGACGTAGGACGATAGTCAAAGGCCATTAATAATATTCGATCGACGATTGAACGTCGAATGTACCACCGATTAATTATCAAATTTTTCAACGAGCCATTTCATTTCACAATGCTTATCATACCCCTCCCACAATTCATCGCATCATATCTCAAGTCAAATTGGACCGTACCAAACCAATCAGCTGAACCAGTCAATTGGACCGGATTGCGTGTCGAACCCGCAAGTCGAAGCAGAGTTGAACAGGTCATTCTCCGAGGCAATAAGGACCGCCGTCGTGTTCCCAATTCCTCCCACACTCGGACTACCGTCGTCCTCCCTCTCCGAGTCCCAGTTACGATGAGCTTCTCCACCGCCAACAAAACCACCGACTCGCCGTCGATCCGATGCCGCCGCCTCCGAACCCCGCCTACCTCTTCTTCCTTTTAACCGTCCTTCTCTGCTTCTCCTCCGCCATCGCCTCCCCCTTCTCCACTCTCGCCGTCTCGCAACCCGCCCCAAATATCACCCTCGTCTGCGCCCTCGTCCCCTCTGACCTCCTCCACCGCTACGATCTCAACTGCACCAGCGCCTCCACGGGTCAGCAGTTTCCATACCACGCCGGGGCCACATCATACGGAGCCGTCGCCGCCGGAAATGGCTTCCTCTGCGGCCTTACTCTACCGTCCGACAAATCCAACGCCACTATGCGCTGGTGGACCTTTCCTGACCATGGCGACGAGATTTACGAGAAGAGGATCTACTGGGGTCCGCCCCTCGACGCCCTCGCTTCCGGCGACACGCACGTCTGCGGCCTGAAGGGAGGCTGGCCTCAATGTTGGAGATGGAAGGAGATTAAATTCCCCCCCGGCATCGAGTTCTCCGACATCGCTGTGGGGCGGAACTTTGTCTGCGGGCGGAAGAAATCCGGCGGGATCGGGTGCTACGGGAGCGACATGGAGGTCACCAATAATGTGCCGGATGGAAACTTCAGCTTGCTCGCTGCTGGGACCCGGCACGCCTGCGCGAAGTCGGATACCGGCCGGCTGACTTGCTGGGGCAGCGGAGCACCTGTGCGGGATTCGAATCAACCCGACATCGTGTCCATCGCACTGGGGGAGAACAAGACCTGCGTGATGCGTTCTAATGGAACAGTTGTGTGTTGGGGGGAGGGCTCACATCCGCCGGAAAGCCTCGCTGGGGAGAAGTTCTTGAGGATCCAGGCGAGGGGCGACGCCATCTGCGGCATTTTGTTGCTCGATTTTTCGGTGGTTTGTTGGGGGAACAAGCTGTTCCTGCAGAAGCACACTGTTTATAAAAGCGTTTTACCGGGGACGTGTTCTCCAGCCTCGAGCTGCGACAGTTGCGGGGTGCTACCAGGCTCCGGTAACATGTGTCCATCAGGCGAGGCCATCTGCCAATCGTGCCAGCTCCAGCTCGATTCCAATTCGACGATCAGTCTGCCGCCTTCTCAGCAAATTAGTAATGGTCGCAAGAGGACACTTTTTGTGGTTCTTGGATCTGTGGGATTCAGCTTGGGATTGTTAGCCTTGCTGGGTTTTCTGGTCTTTCGAGCTCTCAGGAAACGGAGCAATGCCGGAGTAGATGATTCGGTGCGGTCGAACCGCCGGAGGCAGCCATTGGTGTCGCTGGATTCGTCTCTCGCCGGTCGGCTCGGTGGAGGGACTGTTGAAGAGTTTTCGTTACAGTTCGTCTTGGAGATCACTGACAATTTTTCGGAGACGCACAAGATCGGATCGGGAAGCTTCGGTGCGGTCTACCGTGCGACGCTTCCGGATGGGCGTGAAGCCGCGATTAAGCGCGCGAATCCGGCGTCCGCTGCGCCGTTCACGTCCAGGCGACACGAGCAGCTTCGCCGACTCGACCAGGAGCAACGGGAGCGCGCATTCTGCTCCGAGCTGGCCGTGCTCTCGCGTATCAACCACAAGAATCTGGTCCGCCTTCTGGGCTTCTGCCGGGAGCGCGGCGAACTTGTGCTGGTGTACGAGTACATGACCAATGGCACCCTTCACGACAACCTCCACCGGCGTCCCATGGTCCCATCGTCGCCGCTGAACTCGTGGACTACTCGGCTCCGCCTGGCCCTCGACGCGGCTCGGGGCATCGAGTATCTGCATGCCTACGCTGTGCCGCCCATTATCCACCGGGACATCAAGTCCTCCAACATTCTGCTCGATGAGGAGTGGATGGCCAAGGTCGCAGATTTTGGGCTATCGCTGACGAGCCCTGAGGACGAAGGAAGCGTCGCCGCCGGCACGGTGGGGTACATGGACCCGGAATATTACCGGTTGCGCCGACTGACGGAAAAGAGCGATGTTTACAGTTTTGGGGTAGTGTTACTTGAACTGGTCACAGGGTATAAGGCCATCCACCGGAGCATGGAGGTGGAGGGGGAGGACGGGGAGGCGGAGGGCAGCACCACTCCGAGGAACGTGGTGGAGATGGCCGTGCCGTACATTGAGACAGACGAAGTGGCTCGAATTATGGATCGCAGGGTCGCGCTGGCGTCGCCAGAAGAGATAGAGGCGGTGGCGTACGTGGGGTACGTGGCGGCAGAGTGCGTGCGGCCGGAGGGGCAGGACCGGCCCACCATGGGGGAGGTGGTCGGGGCGCTTGAGAGAGCCTATGCTGCTTGCTCAGGCGCCACCGCCGCTCGGATGGAGTCCACCGCCGGACGCAGGGTCTTGTCGCGCGCGCCAAGTTTCCTGTGAGTGGCCTGAAACAAGTTCACATATATCCAATTCTTTTCTTCTTCATAGTTTGTCTCTGTTCTCAGATTTCAATCTGATTCCTCTGACAAATATTCGATTCTTTTTCCATGTGTTTTTTTGATCTTGTTTTCTTCGATTTCCCCTCATTCCTTAACTATTTGTCTTTCTCTAATGCTTGAAAGGTATTCACAACTATTCTTGTAATTGTTTTCAAGTTGGAGCTGCAATAATTTTAGAATTGTTACCATCGTAGACCAAGACATGATTTTGCGATGCAGTTCTTTAAGGTCCGGTGAAGTTGTCAAGGTGCTAAATGATTAGGTGAGTGATGATGATAGGGTTGGCAAAATGGCTCAATCCCAATATAGAAGAATTCAGCACATTGCCATAGGAAATTAGGTATGTAAAGATTTCAATCATCTTTAATAATGCAACAGAGATGCAGCACACGCCACAAATGACTTGGAAGTGATCATCAAGAATTGAATGTTTCAGAGATGTTTTTACATATACGAGTTTACTACAATAGTAGTATTAACAAGTGTAGTTTCAAAACCTTGGTTTGATGCTGATAGAGTAAGTCAAACTAGGCCCTCTAAGAATCATTGCGACTTGATCTTGTAGTTAGAATATCAATCTTACTCTCTTATTAGGTCAACTGGATCGTCGTTGTTACTTGCTATAGGGGTAACATCACCCTTCATACCAAATGTGGATCCAGTTGTGGATGTGTGTGAGAAGAGCTTGTGGTTCTTCCTTTCGATCCCCCCATTGGCCATGAATGTGAAGTGTATTCTACTTTCTAGCAGCCTCACCATCTATGATTTAAACAACTTGTGTGTCCCAACCTTCTATTTTTCAGTGGACCAGCTCATGATTCACAGGAGCACTTGAGTTGAAGCTGTTTTGAGGACAATAATTCACAATTTGCCTTTTGTGATTATGAAATTATGGTTTATTTTGCAAATACCGATAGAGACGCACTTGACCTTCAACATAGGAACAGTTCAGATGAATTGAAAGGGATCTGGAAAACAATAGATCAAGGACTAGTGCCTAACATGGTCGTAATTGAACCAATAGGTTACAACCTAAACCTCGATCTGACAGATGGTTGCATTCTTGAGGCAGTTGTTGATGTCGGTAACTAAACGATTCACTTACTGAAGGATCAAACGTTTCTGCTGTCATTGCTCAATCTTGGATTGGGTCGTGTGCTTGCACACTGGGTAGTATGCTCTCAATGAACAGAGTGCAGCTGTCCTCACTAGAGACGGATCCAGAGATAATTTTTTATGTGGGCTAACAGAATTTTTTTACAACATAAACAATATATTTAATAACAAAAAAAATAATTTTACATTATTAAAAATGATAAAATATTAAATTAATAGATGATAAAATTATTATTAGACTATTACTTATAAAAAATATTAATTAACACTTGGGCTTGAGCTGGGGCTTGGTTGCAAAGTTAATTTTTTTTCTATTTTATAAAGGAGCATGGCTCACAGCTGGGAGTGGGAGTTTGTCGCTTGGTGAGGATTGAGAGTACTTAGCCCTATTGAAACTTCCATGGCTCCTCCTAAGAGAGAGGGTGAAGGGTATTGTTGTAAATGGAATGATAAAAGATGAAAATGACAAAAGGGGTTAAACCTGGAAGGGACGAAAGCACAGGACTACCCATAAAGCAAAGGGAAGCATGGAAAGGAGGCAACATAGCGAGTGAGCATCCTCATGTAGAGCTGCAAGGAGTAATTTCGTCATTGCCTTGAAATAATAATTAGATGCTAACAACTCCAAAAAATCTCCACCATTCCGTCAAAAATTTGCTCTTTTGCTAACCAACTTGGCAAGGAAAGCAAAGTTGAGGAGAAAGATAAGAAAGAGAGCCCCCCTAACTTCTTGTTTTTTGTTTATTTTTCCCTTTCCCTTGCACCACTATTGCTTGCGCCATTGTTGAGTGGAGGAAGGTAAATAGGAAGGGGAAAAAAGAGAAGTATATAACGAGGCAGATAGAGAAAACAAAGAGAACAAAGAGATGATGGGCTCAAGAGATGGTAGTAGAAGCTCGAGTGAATCTTGGTGAGGGCTTTGAAAACAATATAAATATAATATGAAACCGATGCAAATAGAAGGAGAGAGAAACAAGAGAAAGAAAAAAATAAACGACGGCTAGATAATTATATTTATAAAATTTAGGATTTACATATAAAAAAATGATATATAGACAAATTTAAAAAACTAATTCTACCTAGACAAATTCTACAATTATATAAATAAATTTTTATTATATACTAACATCCCCTCTCAAACTCACGATACTTTAACAGATAACATCGACAGTTTGTTAATCAGAAACTGAAAATGTGTAGTGGAATGCGCCTTGGTGAGTAAATCTGCAATTTGCTTGGAAGATGAGATAAATGATAAAGTGATGGTGTCATTCTGATAGTGATGTCGAGTGAGATGACAATCAATCTCGATATGCTTGGTGTGTTGATGAAAAACAGAATTGTGAGCAATTTGAATGATACTAGAGTTGTCACAATGCATAGAAGTGGGGTTTGAGAGAAAAACACTCATATCAGCAAGTAACCAACGTAACCAAACAATTTCAGTAATAGTAAAGGTCATAACACGATATTCTGATTCAATAGAAGAACGAGAGATAACATTTAATTTTTTTTCTCTTCCAAGATATAAGAGAATCTCCAAAAAAAATATAAAATCCTATGGTAGACTTGCGATCTGTAGAATCACTACCCCAATCTGCATCTGAATAGACACGCAATTCTAATGTAGAAGCGGAAGGATAAAGAAGACTATGAAACTGGGTACCTCAAAGATATTGAAGGATGCGAAGCACAACTCCCTAATGTACTGAAGTGGGAGAAGCAACAAACTGGCTGACAATGTGTATAACATAAGCAATGTCAGGTTTAGTGATGGTTAGATACACTAGACTACCAACTAAAGTGCGATATAAAGAATGATTTGGCAAGAGAACACTATCAGTCGAAGAGTACCGAGCATTAATCTCAAGTGGAGTATCCACAATGCGAGTGTCAGATAAATGAGCTTGCTCTAGAATGTCATCAATATATTTGGATTGTGAGCGAAGATAATCACAAGAAGAATAAGCTACTTCAAGTCCCAAAAAATAACACAAAATACCTAAATATTTCATTTCAGACTCATGAGCCAAATGTAATTTCAATTCGTCTATTCCACTTATATCATCTGCTGTAATAATCATGCCATCAACATAGAGAGAGAGTAACGTGCGACCTGACGAAGTACAACGAACAAAAAGAGCAAAGTTATGCTGATTAGGAAGAAAGTCAAGAGATCCAATAACAATAGAAAACTTGTCAAACCAAGCTTGAGGAGCTTGTTTAAGGCCATAAAAAGTCTTTTTTAGTCTGCAAACTTCACCTGGATTATGAGTGACATTTGATGGAGGTATTCATATAAACTTCTTCTTGAAGATCTCTATTTAAAAATGTATATTTAGCATCCATCTGAAAAATAAACCATTAACAAACAAATGCAACTGTAATGAGAGTACGGAAAGTAACAAACTTGGAAACTAGAGCAAATGTTTCCTCATAATCTATACCATATTGTTGGGAAAATCCTTTAGCAACCAAACAAGCTTTATACTGCTCAACTGACCCATCAGATTTAGTTTTGATCTTATATACCCATCGTGAACCAATCACACACTTCCCCAAAGGAAGAGGAACAAGATCCCAAGTACATGTTTGATACAAAGCAGAAAGTTCTTCCGCCATAGTCTGCTGCCAAAGAGGATCAAGAGAAGCCTTTCTATAAGAGGAAGGCTTAAACAATTGGTGAATAGAAAGCCAGAAAGAAAGAAAAAGAACTAGAATAAGTAGAATATACAAATCAAGTAATTGAGTAGACTTACGAGATCGTTGAGGGTAACAAGGAGGAGGATCTGCTATCACAGGAGCATTATGGGAAGCGGTAGGAGTAGAGGGATCATCAGAAATCTGATGACCAGAATCTGCATGAGCATCAATCCTACAAATAGTATCATTAGAAGAAAAGATGATAGGGTGGTCTACTTGTGGGGAAACATGAGACGACATATCATCGGGGTCTGTGCAAAAAGGAACAATACGAGTGAAATCAGATTTCCTAATATTAGGAGTGTTAGAGGGAATGGAATAAAATGGAATGTGTTCAAGAAAAATAACATGACGTGAGACATAACTGGATCATAACATTGATATCCTTTTTGACCCTCGCCATAGCCAAGGAAAATACAAAGAGCGGACCAAGAACTAAGCTTACTACGTTCAACATGAGGACGGAAGACAAAACATGTGGATCCAAAAACTTTTAAGACAGAATAATCAAAAACATAACCATATAATTTTTCAAAGGAGATAAATTAGATGCAATAGAAGATGAAATCTATTGATAGAATGGACTATAGTAAGAATAGCTCCCTCCCCCAGAACTCGCTAGGTGTTACATCCCCAGAGGCTTGCGCTCCCTTAAAAAACGGACAGCATCTCTCCTGTACGGCGGACAATCTAAGACATTTATAAATATCTCTCCACAAAATATAGCTCAGTCTCACATGGCTAGCATCGCAATAGTAAAAGAAGCTCACAACCATGCAGATAATATCGTTATAATAGATAAAAAAAAAAGAGCACATATCTAGATTAAAACTCAATTTTAAATTCAAAAGCCAACACATCAGACTATACATAAGTTTACTGAGAAAATAAATACCAGTCTAATGAAATAAATATGGAAATAACGAAAGTGCAGAAATAAAGTAACTGCGGAAATAAAATAAATACTAAAAAGCTCCATAAGGACTCGACACCATGGGACTAGCAACTGGATCTCTCCTAGCTCCAGGTAATACATCTATCTGCTACCTGAAATAAAATTAGATGGTGGGGTAGTGAGTCCAGGCGGACTCTGCGGGTATAAGTGTAGATAAATGCATGCCAAAATAAAAAGGTACAATAAGCAGAAAGAAACAACAGTATATAGTCTCTGAAATAGAATAATATCTAGGTATGTGTGAATCAAAATGATAGTGTAATAATAAAGCATACATGCATATCAACAAAATGCAACAATCATAGCTGATATAAATGCAGTAAATACAAGAAAATGCAAAATACAATGTGTATATGATGCAATGACATGTGTCACCCTTGATGGCAGTCAAGTCGCTATCACATCACATCTGTGTGATTGAATGGGTAAGGCTGTGACAACTGTACACATTCCAACGATTACCACTAGTATAAGTGGTTGAGTGGATAGGTTACTGGGGAGCCAACTACTCTAAAGACCTTCGGAAAAAGGAGGAGCCACTAAAAGCTTTGATATCCCTCGAAAATAATGGTGAGGGTGTCAACTACTTGCCTACAACTCCAACTTCTACTACCCATGAGTGGTCAAGTGTGACATAACAGAACAGTTGCTTGCACTCTAACAATTACCACGATGAGTTGTTGAGTGAACAGAGCAACTAAATGACTTACGATGAGCTTAACTATAGGGAAGCCGATGTTCGTCAGCATGCAATTATGCAAGTATGATGCATGATTCTAAATGCACAATCAACCAAGTGACAAAATGCAATGATACAATAACTAAATACCAGAGTCACTAAATATGCAACTAAACTACTGGGTAAGGTATCTCTAATGTTAACCAAATCCTAGTTGTATTTAATGATCATTTCTAAGTACTCGCGTACAAGGGGTACTTTACAAATAGAAAATCAACGGTGAGACTGTATGGATATAAAATTTAATTAGCTCGAAGATTAAGCAAAGATTCTACTCAGAAATAAAATAGTCATGTATTTCAGTTCAATAATCTACAGGAAATAAAGGAGAAGTGCCCGTCTTATAATGTCATTTACGTATCGAAGAGAACCTCCCGTCTAATATCACCAACAATCAATGTTTTATATCAAGGGAAATAATCATTTAGCTATTTACACAAGTAATAAGTAACTACTCAAATCCCTAGAACATATTAGGGTTAATCCTAATATCGTAATTATTTAATTAACTCTAATTAGATGACTAAATTTTATTTATTGAGTTTAGGTTCGATGTAGATTTGGTCTAAAACTAGCCGAACCTCCAACTCAATTCCAATAGTAGATCCATGATCAAAATTTTGCTCAAAATTACCCTTGACTCCCATTGAAGCTCACGGCAGGATTGGAAAACAAATAGGAAATATCCAAAAACAACATCTACATATCTAAAGCAGATGCCGTTCACAAGCTTCTCACCATTAAATAGACCTATGGCAGAAATCAAAATCACTAAACCTATACAAGTTCATCTAATGAAACCAAAACAGAAATAGAGCAGCAAAAGAAATCCCCAATTCGATGCTCACGGCAAAACAAGGATCAAGCAACTTAACAAATTCCTAACACTATCCCTAATTCGATGCTCACGGCAACATAAAGATCAAGCAACTTAACAAATTCCAAACACTAAAACCATTTCATGCAACAATCAATGTTCCAAGAAATAGATATCAATTCTAAACACCATCTAACTCAATGATCCAACCTCACGACAAATCCCTAATTCAACAAACAGAGCCATAACCTAAGAAAACAAATCAAGAATTGACACCATTGAAGAATCGAACAGGGATCAAACAAAATCCGACCAAGAACAACCGTAAAGGAAAAACGAAAAAGAGGTATCCCTCTCAAACTTACCCGCGGATGGAGATGGAAGATGGTGACCGATTCTGTCTAGCTGTGCGATGATTGATCGCAAAGGGGAAAAAAGGGGGTCGACAACCTTGTTGCGTCGCCTAAGGTGAAATGAACATAGGGGAAAGGAGAGGGGCGGTTAACACCTTCGCTCGACCGAAGAGGAGCCGACAGTGGCAGGGATCAGGAGAAGGATGAGGCGAGATCAGGCTTGCTCCTGGCGAGGATGAACCACAAGGAAGAGGGGTTGCGTCGTGTTTCGGCGGATAGCGATGAGAAGAGAACTGATTTTATTCGTGGGTGGTACTTTACAAATAAGCCTTCTTACTTGTTGTTATTGCAAACCTCTCCTAAATTTTGGTCATATGCATTTAAACCCATAAAGTTTTCTCTATTTAACACTAGGAACATATGCAGACAATAAGATAGAATATGTAGTTTTAACAATATGTCTATGTTTTCTTTCAGTAATACTATTTTGTTCAAGAGTATCAGTACAAGAACTTTGATGAAATATACCATCTGATGTAAGTAGTTCAGAAAAAAGATTAGATGTATATTCACCACCCAAATCAGATCAAAAATATTTAATAACATCATTATGTTGAGTTTTTACCATAACACAAAACATATGATAGATATCAAGGAAATCAAAACGATGTTTCATAAGATAAACTCAAGTGTAGCGAGTATAATCATCAATAAAGGAAATGTAGTAACGGGATCTACCAGATATACGAATCAAAGATGGACCCTACACATCAGAATGAACTAATTCAAACTGTGCAAGAGAAACAGAGATACTTCTATAGAAAGGTAAGACAGAGAATTTTGCTAATTTGCAACCACAACAATTTGAAGTATCATGAGTTTACAATTTTCCTAAATTTCCTTTAGAAGCTAAGTATTTCAAATGAGAGAAAGAAACATTTCCAAGATGATAATGCCTCAAATAAAAATAAGAAGAGGCAGGGTTTAACCGAAAGGAAGATAAATCAACACTCGATGCTGCAACATTTGGAACTTTTAGTTGTTGTAATACATATAGTTCTCCCTGTCTATGACCTATCCCAATCTGCTTCTGAGATCGCGGATCCTGCACATAACAAGCATATGAAGTAAAAGAAACTGATAAATCAAAATTACATAATTGACCAACTGAGATAAGATTCAAAGTAAGATTATGAATGTTATATACATTATACAGGGACAAATTAGATGTAGAAATAAAGCCAACACCAGCTAATGGCATGGGAGAATCATCTGCGATCATTACCGACACAGAAGGAGAAGAATTTATAGATACAAAAGAATTGACATTAAACGACATATGATGCGAAGCTCTAGAATCAAGAATCCAGATAGTAGAAAGTATATCTGATGTACCATTATAGGACAAACCTTTGTGAGAAGAAGCAAACATGACATGTGGATGAGATGCAATAAACTTTTGAAACTGCTCGGCAAGAGCTGCAATTGTGACATTGGATGATTGAGTCCGTCCAGAGTCTGTAGGAGGAACTACTGCTGTCATGTTGGATATTCCAAATTTAAAGAATCATTGTTGGGATTGACTATTAGATTTTCAAGGAGAAGACATAATCAAGAGTCATATTTTTCAGTCGTCAGGTAGATTTAATGAACTTAAAATTCGATCTCCACTGTTCAAAATGTAGCCCTAGGTGCGAGGAACATTCCCTTAAAGTTTCACGGCGATCTAATCGTTAAAACTTAAGAAAATATAATTCTTTTACACATGCAGTTTTAAACTAACTACGACATAGAAAACGTTGAAGAAACCTCATAATGATCGACCTTCAGACATACGAAAATCATAAATCTCGATGATGATATTGCAATTCTTTCAAATTCAAAATTTTTGATTTGGCAGAACCGTACTCTGATATCATGAAAATAATATAAATATGATATGCAACTGATACAAAGAGAAGGAGAGAGAGACAAGAGAAAGAAAAAAATAAACGACGACTAGATAATTATATTTATAAAATTTAGGGTTTACATATGAAAAGGAAATATATAAACAAATTTAAAAGACTAATTTTATCCTAGATAAATTCTACTATTATATCAATAATTTTTTATTATATACTAACAAGCTTCAACCGCTTCAGCCCTCACCTAGATCCCTGGTCCTCACAACCCAAGAGTTGCATTGGAGAAGGATAGCTCGATGTGGTTTAGATGACGAAAATCATTCAAAGAACAAGCATGCAAATCGTAACGTGGATTGCTTGACCTTCGATGTAATGCATTGGAAATGTGTATTCATGGAGCAAGGAAGCTAATTAAGTCGATTTCTTAGCTAGCTAACTTTTAATACTTGGCATAGATGAGCTGCCCATACACCAGATATTTTAAGACAAGCTGTTTATTACTGTACATATCTTCTTTTCATCATTGTCAACATGATCTTACATCAATGAAAGGAAGCATAAAGTCTTCTGGCTAATAGTGCAGCGGAAGGACGATTAATTATCATTTCAAGTATTCATGATTCGATCCATAGTTATGACATATTTTACAAAAAAATTTTTCCAAATAAGATGCGAATCCTAAGACGTTGTGCTTTTGGACAGCCCATCGCTAGCACTTCTCGATTTATTTTAGCGGCCGATGATAAATTTGCGTGGGGTTAGATGGTCATCCGAAATTCGACGTTATCCAATCTTGTTAATGTTAATGAGAGGAAGCATAAATACACGCGACCAAGAGTTACATAGAAAATTGTTGCAACACCCATGCCATACAAGGTAGCTAGTTTAATTGTCTGTTTCTGAGAAATGGCAATTTTGACTATCGAATATCCGGATATCTATATAAGGTCTGTTGGAATTGCTCAGAAGTGCATAGCATAGGTGTATGCAAATGCTAGTTCCCCATACTACCACATAATACACAAAATCATCAAATAACACTTGTTAGTATCTCTATATGTATGGGCACTTAGCATTACACATTCCAAACCACTTAATTAGTTCATCTCGTCTGAATTCTCCTTCACCGATACTTTGATATCCACTTTTCTTTGGAATGAATCGATAAAGAGAATATGAATTGTCCTAACAAATTTTGAGTTATTGTCTCTTCAATTTTGAGCGAAGAAAAAAAAATTAATGAAATTAGGTAACATCGAACTTAGGGCAACCGGCTTGATCCCACAGAAGTTTCTCATTAGCCATTAGGGTAAATAAGGAAGTGCTCACAGTGGGCGGTCAAGAAGTCCAGTTTTCTAAGATTCGCGTCTCATTTAGAGAAAAAATTCTTATAAAATATTTGAGGCTCAAATCGATATATAGTCCAGGGCTCAATTTTTGGGCAAAGAGTTATGAAGGTTGGTTTATCATTTTAAATACGTCTCATCTTTTATTATTCATCTGAAGAAACCTTTTCTCCTGATCGAGTGGACTTATCTATTCAACGAAACTGAGGTTTTAAGAAATTTAATTTATATTAATTTTCTAGATTATCAAGTATTTTATATGTTGTAATAAATTTGTGATGAATTTTTACTCTTGTTCTTTAGGAATTCTAAGCAAATCTATTGCGTTCTTATTTGGACATATTTATTCATCAGTTTATCCGTATCATCAGTCATGTCTCCTTCCCTTTGCTCTCACGTGATATTTATATAGGTGTTTGCTATAATGAATCTGGTCTTATAGTCATTTATAGAGAGTAAATCACGAATAATTTTTATCTTATCAATGACTATTGTGCGGTGGAGGGTAGGAATTTAATAAGTATTTTGCTGTCAAAAATTAATCTAGATCTCTTGAAGGTATAATGATTATCTGCCCACCCATGGGACTGAAATAGATGGATTTATGACTATTATACTAATGCAGGTGGATGGCTAGACATATTAACACACTTAGTTAAATAGTTAATAACAGTTTCATAGAATTTAAATCTTATAGTAAATCAACAATTAACCAAAGTGCACTTAAAGTTATTAAATTCTTAAGACACATTTAACTTTTAAATTTATCAAAAAAACATATTTATTTTTCATTTTATTCTTTGTCAGCTATTATGATATTACATTCAAAGAACAACATCAATATGATATTGAATTTTAAAAAATAAAATCACTTTGATGTTGTATAAATTTAAAACTAATATTATTATGGTGTTGTATAAATTCTAAAATCAACATCATTGTGATATTGATTTTTAAAAATTATTTTTGAAATACAATGTTATATTGGTGATGTTTTTTTGAAATCACACTCATAGTGTTCTTTGAATGCCACACCGATTAGCAGGAGAGAGAAACTGAAAAAAAAATTAAATATGTCCAGAAATCTGAAAGTTAGATGCATCCTTGGTCAATGGCTGATGATAAATTTCTTAAGTGCATGAATTTAAATCATATTATGTTATTATGTCAATGCCGCTCGAGCAAAAGAATCATGACATGATCGGTTCGTGCCTTTAAGATTAATTGGGTTGCAAAAGTGAAATATCTCGATTACTAAAAAAAAATCAAGAACACAATGAATAGGTTCGCTCATGCAATGCACAATCCAACAAATTAAAGGTTAATTTGTCCATCGATTTTGGCAACTACAACAAAATCACGGAAGCAACGGTTAAGATGATCCAATAGCTTTCTCCAAATGAATATGCATGGAATTTCTTCATTGGAGACGATGAGGTCGTAGCTAGATTTTGAGAGTTAAAATCTTCTACTATCATCCCATGTTTAACATTTCTGGCGTGGAGATATCCTCGCTCCAAGTAGCTCCGAAACAAAAAATATATATATATATAAAGAGATGTTCTCTTGCGCCCCAAACACTGCGCGGCCATGTGCGGCAGCGTCATTTTCTCTTTCTTTTTTTTTTAGAAATTAACATTTCCTCATGTAAATAATTTTTATTAATTTCTTTTTTTTTCTCCTCCGCTCGTCTTCTTCCTTGGCGCGACAGACGACGGGCGACGGGCGGTGGTGGCCGGAGGCGGCGACACCAGCCGTCGCCCATGCGCGACAGCGTCAATTCGTTTTTTTTTTTAAGAAATGGTTCCAGGAAAGCGATCCAAGCACGACGCTGGGGTTCTTTTGTTTTGAGCAAGCTCTAAATCCTATGTCCTCACTCCGGACCTTCCTTTCATGAGTTGGCTCGCTTTTGCAAAGATTTCGGAGTTTGCAAAGATCGTCAGTTGCAGACAGAGCCGGTCCTTACTATCTAAAGGCTCTGGGCGAAATTATAAATTATGCCCTAATTTTATCTTCCAAATAAACTAGGACGAAAACAAACTGACAAAAGTGAATCTGGTGTAATCTTCACAAAAAAAAAAAAACCCCCAAGACATGGATTACTAGTGACTGTGTTTATAGAAGGATTACCATGTTTAAGAACATGAAAAAAATACAAATAATTTTAGCATCCCATTAAGGCTTTAAAAATTACCTGCTAAGGTCCCACACCATGAGCCTCCGTCCAAGACAGCAGGATGCTAGAATTGTCTTATTTTTCGGACTCCAACCAACTTGGAAAACCAACTTAGAATTGGCCATGTTTAAGAACATGAAAAAAATACAAATAATTTTAGCATCCCATTAAGGCTTTAAAAATTACCTGCTAAGGTCCCACACCATGAGCCTCCGTCCAAGATAGCAGGATGCTAGAATTGTCTTATTTTTCGGACTCCAACCAACTTGGAAAACCTCCTCTCTAATTGCAACACCACAAGACAAACCTTGTCAGTATAGCAGTTGAAACAAACAATCAAACCAATCATATCAAAGTAATACAAAGTAAAAAAAGTTTAGTGTAAAGAAATACTTGTGGCAGTCCAATGTATGCAGCGCACTTTCAAACTTCCGAAGGTCAAATAACTTGACAGTTTTATCAGTAGACCCAGTTACAACAACCCACTCATTGAAGGGATTGAACGCTAGGCAGTTGACCTGCAACAAATCAATAGCTCAATTCTCAACTCTCATGTCTTCAAAATTCAAGTAAATAAAGAGAAGTTTAAAAGGATGAACCTAAATCATACTACCTTCAAGGAACAGGATCGAGGCCAAAATATCATTTCTAGAGGAATAATAAATAATCTCATTTACAAGAGTTCAGGAATATGATGCTTAATTCAACAGTTGTTTAAAAAAAAAGGCATCATCACATTAAACAGCATTTGAAAAGATAGCTTGCAAAAATAAAAACTAAAGAAATATTTATCTCAGTAAACTGAATATTACAGACTCGTTATGTTCTTTAGGCATGTACTGATCTAGCCCATCAATATGCTCAGCATATAGTCAATACATTATACTAGAAAATTAAATAATAAAAACGTATAATATACGTGGTAAAACAACTAAAAAGGGAAAAAGATAGCTAGAAGATGAGTGCTGAAACAACAAGCATGCATGAGAAGCAGATTATTTTAGATTTATAAACACAATTGAGAGATTGGCTTATTTCTCTTGTTAACCTCTTCCAATTCATTAACCAGCTAATTGTGCAAACTAAAGTGGGCATTATTGAGAAGTCAGTTTTATATATTTCAACAGAGTATTTTGAAATGATAATAACATACAATAATATTTTATTTTCATAACTCTTGCCAGCGCAAGAAACAGAAAACAACTTGAAGATGTTGTTCATAAGGTGCATATTTCATCACAGATACACACAAAAGAATAATTTGAAAGATTTTTTTTTGATCTTCAGTGAGAGAAAGCTTAATGCTACATAGACACTAGCAGGATATATCAGGCTAAACAAATAACAAAGTGCACTACCTTGCAGCCAAAATATACACAAAAAATTAGAATTTTTTGAATACCCAATTAGTACCAGCATTCCGACAGAAGAAACTCACCTCACCTTGATGAGCGACCACTGATTTAACTGGCTTGTTATTTGTTGTACGGAGATCCCAAAGGAGCAGATAATGATCATCACCAACTGACCCAAAATAATACTCATGCCTTAAATGCCAAGCAGCATCTTCTACAACACCATCGTGTACCTAATGCACACGATTCTTCGTGTCAACTATAATATACCTTAAAAAATACAGAGATAACTCATTCAAAATGTCTTCGTGATGCACTTTTAAAGGCAAAATCATCAATAATAGCATCATAGTCAATGTTTTCCAAAATATTCTTTTCAATGCATAAAATTGCTAATCCATTTAGCCTATCTTGAGTCATTGTGGTTCGTAAATAAGATTTTATTAATTTTAATTTTGAAAAACTTCTTTCAGCAGATGCCACTGTCACAGGTATTGTCAATAATATCCTATAAGCAATCATCACATTTGGAAATATATCCATTGTCTTTAAAAACTCTAATATTTGAATGGAAGACCATTTTTTATTTGCTTCATAAGATTCACTTGGTAACATTACTTGCAAAACTTGTAGTTCTGAATACATATATTTTGCATCAATATCAGAAGTATCACCATTTCTTAAAGTGTTTTCAAGATTCACACAAGAACTCATCAATTCATCATCATCCAATGAAACTAATTTTGTAACATCATACAAGAACCCAAATATAGATTCAAAATATTGTAACTGTTCAAACCTACTCTTCAATTGCCCAAGAGCAATATCAACCACTAAGATAAAATAATCTATTCGAAAAGATTCTTCCGGTGATTGATTTTCCCTTTCAGTGTTAGCAATCTCATCAAAATGTCTTTTTCTACAAATTTTACGTTTTGTAGGAAATACAGGCTCAATTTCCATATCAAGTGCTATTTTTCTTGTGTCAACCATAGCAGAAGCAAAACCATTTTCTCTATATTTTTCAAAAAAGGAAACAAGACCAGATAATTGTTTTATAGCAACATCAAGAGACATATCCTTTGATTGTAATTTTTTGCTAACTAAGTTAATTTTATGCAAAATATCATGCCAAATAACAAGACTTAATATAAATTCAAAACTTGAAAGTTCACCAGATGCTAAAGTTTCAGCATCTCTACTTAATTTGCTATCTTCACTTATTTCTGCTAATTTGAACAAAGCTTCTCTGATTTGGGAAGCTTGAGTTAGTATTGCTTTGACTGTTTCAATATGGCTTTCCCATCTTGTAGTTGACAATGATTTTAAAGTTAATCCATTAATATAGTCAAGCAAAACATTCCATCTTTTTGTTGAATTAGAGAACACGGTGTACATACATTGACATGCTCCAAAAAATGATTTTGCTTTAACACAAGAATTTGCCATGTCACAAACAACTAAGTTAAGAGAATGAAAACCACATGACATGTAAAATGCTCTAGGATTAATGTCAAGCAATCTCTTTTGCACACCTTGATTTTTGCCTTTCATATTAGATCCATTATCATAACCTTGCCCTCTCACATTATCAATATCAAGTTCTAAAGATCGTAAAACAACTTGCAATTCATTAAAAAGGCCTAAACCAGTTGTATCTTCTACATTTATAAATTCTAAGAAGTACTCTTCTATTTTAATTGGAGTCTTTGAAACATCTACACATCTTAATATAAGAGTCATTTGTTTTTTGTGACTTGCATCTGGTGTACAATCAAGAATTATTGAAAAATATTTTGCCTCTTTTACTTTTCTAATTATTGCATTCTTAACTTTGGAGGCTAGAATAGATATTAACTCATTTTGAATTTTATGACTAAGATAGTGATAATGAATCTTTTTATCTTGAATGAGTCGAAAATGCTCTTGCATTATTGGATCAAAATCTGCAATCATTTCAAGTAGGCCCAAAAAATTACCATTACCATCTTCATAAATTTTGTCATGTGTACCTCGAAATGCCAAATTATGTATAGCTAAACATTTGACAACAACAACTATTCTTAGCATAATATGTTTCCAATGTTTTGTGTCCTTTTTAATTTGTTCTTGTATTTCCTTATCAATTGTCAATGCTTTCTTTAATCTCACTTGTAGCTCAACAAAAGCTTTCAAATTAGTGAGGTGTTCAACACTATTTTCATGTTGTTTAAGTTTGTCACATAAATGTTTCCAATCATTAACTCCTTCTCTTGCTAAATTACTTTTGGTGTGCATTACTTTAAACAACTTACAACAAATACAAAATACTTTGTCTAACTCTTTCGAGTACACTAACCATTTTCGATCACGAGTCTCACCATTTGGTAACACTGAACATAATAAGTATGAGCAAAGTGTCGAGATTCTTTATCTAAAGGAAACTCGAGAATATCTTCTCTTTTAGGACCTCTTTCCACAAGTAAATCTCTCATATTTGTATCAAGATTATCCCAAACTCTTGGATCAAATATGTTCAAATCATATCTAAGTGTTGAACATTGATATTGGTTTGTAAGCTCATCATTACAACAATTATCAATATTTTTAGTTTTATGAATTTCAGTTTCATCCAAATCTTTAAAATCTGTATTATCTTTGTTTTCATTTTCTATAAATTTCTCATTCTCATCACTTTCGTTTCTCACATATTCTTCATTTTTATCATTCTTATTTTCTACAAAATCTACATCTGCATTTGATTCATTAGTTAAAATTTGATCTAAGCTTTCCGTTGTGTTATGAGATTCTTTGCTAAAATATTTATTCAATGAACCTCTTAAACTTTGGGCTATCTCCTCTTCTTTTTTATTTTTTTGTCTTTTTTGGTATCCAGAGAGTTGTTTCATGATGATAGAAAATTATGAACAATAGGCAATAAACAAAGAACAATAAAACCTGATATGAAAAATTTTTCTTCGATTTGAAATCCACTTATATAAGACCTTACACAGATATCCTGCAAGTTTATAAAAAATACAACAATTCAATTGTGTTTTAGAGCAAACCAATAAAAAAGTTCTTGTATCAGTATCTCACAAAAAAAATCATAAGATGAGAAAAAAATAGCATACATGAGAAGATATATATGAACAGCAATTTCACTAATTATTCCAAACAAAAAGAACAACAATTTTCTGATGAACAACAAGAACAACAATTTTCTGATACTAACAGTAAAAGGAAAACATCAAAACTGATATTAACAGAGTTAAAACTGAGCTCTGGGGAACTAATATTCTACAAAAACAACAACAATTTTCTAAAACAGTCACACAATATCAAAACTGATATTAACAGAAAATTACTACAGAAAATTGTTGTTCCTGTTGGTGCAGGAAGCACCATATCGAACCTTGTTTTGATATTGGCAAAGGGTTCAAAGTTAAGTATTATTGTGATCTAACAATATTACTCAAGTGTGCAGGAAAAGTCCTAACGAAGGGCTGCTAGGCACCTAGCGAAGGACTGCCAGGAAGCAAAGTCCTAGCGAAGGACTGCTAGGCACCTAGCGAAGGACTGTTAGGTAGCGAAACCCTAAGCCCTAGCGAAGGAATGCTAGGCACCTAGAGAAGGAATGCCAGGATACAAAGACCTAGCGAAGGACTGCTAGGCACCAGGCGAAGGACAGCTTGGTACTGAAGACCTGGCGAAGGACAACTAGGCACCTGGCGAAGGACTGCTGGGCAAAAGTCCAACCGGAGGAGCCGGTTGGCAACAGGTAAATTCTTCTGAGAGGAGTAGGTGAGGATGCGTTCCCCGTCGAGGGAACAGTAGGCGTCGGTTCGACCTAGGGTTCCATTTTAGAGACCCAAAGTCAGAACCAAGACAACTAAGGCTGTATAAAACTAACATATTATTGCTTTATGTTATTTTGGACTAACCCTGGATGCAGGACCGAAGGAACGAGTGTCTACAGCTCAGAGAGCCTCAAAGGAGTGAGGCAGCAACTGAGCAGGGCGCCTGGAGTGTCCCAGGCGCCCCTAAGGTGAATACAAAACAGATGAAGTAAAAGAAGTGCTTCGGCAGCTCATGGCCGGGGCGCCCCCGACGTCCAGGGCGCCCCGAAGTGCTATAAATAGCACCCAACGCCAAGGCTTCTCAACATTCATTTTCTTCCAACGCACTCATGCTCTTCTACTCCCGCGCTCTACTCCGGAAACCTCCCGACTCGAGATACAAGGGCCGACGACGTCCCCCTGCTCCGAAAATACAATCTACACCGAACGTCGGTAACGAAGAGCTGTTTGTTTTGTTTACTGTACTACAATTATCATATCTGTCTGTAAACTATTTTGCGCACATATATAATTGCCCCAGTAAACGGTCAACGACCGTGGGCCTTGGAGTAGAAGCCGACCGCGACTCCGAACCAAGTAAAAGATCTTGTGTTTGCTTTTTGTGTTTATTTTTTCCGCTGCGTAATTTCTCTAACTCTAATCCGAACGATTTACGATATTCACCCCCCTCTATCGTTTCTCTCGATCCAACAAGTGGTATCAGAGCGGGGAAGCTCAAATTTGGTGCAACCACCAATTTGAGAGTTTTTCGGATTTTTGAAATTATTTTATATATTTTTTAATCTTTCTCGTTAATCGAGTTTGGTGCAACACCACTCAATCTTTTTCGCCTTTTTCAATTTTGAATTTTCATTTTTTCACCATTCATTGAAATTAATAAAACGATCAATTTTTGAAAATTTGTCATAAACTTTTTATTATTATTATTTTAATATTTTTCTCGACATACGTGTTACTTTAATTCGAGCAAAATTTTCAACTTTGAATGCTTATTTCTTTTCAAAATTGACCAAAGTAACATTTTCAAAAAATTTGTCTCAAACTTTTTATTATTATTTTATTTTTATTCTGCCTCGAAATTCATGCAATATTTTTTTGGCCTATTTCTTCTCTCTCCCACACTATTAATCCAAGACCAAGTCTTGGTACATTTCTGTTGTTTCTCTTGTGTACGAGGTTTAAACTAAATGGCCAACCAAGAATGGAATAGTGCCCGTCCACCGCTCTTCTCTGGTGAAAATTTCAACTCCTGGAGAAGTCTAATGGAATCCCACCTGAAGGCTAATCTGGATTTATGGTTGATAATCCAAACGGGGTTCACATTCCCCACAGAAGAAGGAACATCGATCACTTGGGATAAACTGGATGAACCAACTCTGAGGAAGATTGAGACAGATGCAAGGGCTACAACAATCTTACAATGCGGCCTGACCAAAGAAGAACTGAAGCGGGTCGGATCCTTCAACTGTGCCAAGGAGATGTGGGAAAAGCTAATCAATCTACACGAAGAGAGCTCCAATATTGAGATCCAAGAAGATTTTGCATTTTCGGCCCAAGCACAAACAGCCGAGTCAGAGTCTGAACACGAATCCAAACCAGAGTCAGAAGACAAAGTGACTGAGACAAAAATGGTAACCAATTTTGAATTTGTTCCAGAATTACAATTATATAATCAAACTGATACTATAATGGTCGAGGAAGATATAATTTCAAGTGTAGGGAAAACTCCAAAGAAGAAGCTTCAACCGGTACACGAGTCCGACTCAGACTCGGAACCAGAAGACAATGGAGGAGATCGACCCAAACTGGTCCGGTTGACTCGCGACCACTACAAAATACTGAAGAAACAATCAAGCAAAAGAGAGATGGCTAGAATCAAGGGGGAGATTCCCAACCAGGAATCAAAAGGTAAATTTACAGTATTTGAAAATCCATTATTTACCTTGAATAATATGATCGAACCTTATAAATTAGTTAAAGCAAACATTAGTAAATTGGAACAAGAAGATGAAATATTGAAACATAAGGTCAAAATGTTAGAAAGTCTAATTCACAATCTTGCTAATTCTAAAAACCCAGAATATCATTACAATTATGACGTGACTTAGTTGATTGCTTTTCTTGCTTGTTTATTTTATTATGCTTTGAATTAGGATTGGTTAGTTTAAGGACTGAACCAACTTAACTGAAATTTGAACAACATAGTATTGGGTGGAGGTGAGATGATAGTATGTTAGGGAAGCCTTTTCTAATAAGGTCAAGTATACACTACTTGGTCTCTTTAGACTGGTGAAACTATCCGAAGCTACCGATCCAAGACCCAAACTAGTTAGACCAGAATTTACCAAAAAGTAATTTTGAAGATGAAATTTCACTAAAAGGCTTTGTCTAGAAAAGGGTTGATGATTCAATAAGGCTACGGCCAAAGAAGGCCTTGTGCCTCTCCAAGACCTGGAAGCCAATTTTTGAAATTCAAATTCAATTTACTCTTTGTTAAATTCGAATCTAACACAAATTTTTAGTTAATTTTAGAATCAAATATCTCTTTTCAAAATAAATTTAAATTGGGTTTAAAAAATTAATTTAACTTTTCAAAATTAATCATGACCTTTTCAAAATAAATCTTTCTATTAAAATATGCATCTCACAAAACAATTAAGGATATCCTGTTTTGTCACTTAGAAATGGGTGAGATGCTTAGGACCTAAAAGTTGAGTCCAACCCAACCAACTAATTCAAATTAATCAAACTAAAATTAATTCAATTAAATCAAAATCAAATCTTAATTAAATCAATTAAATTCATCTTAATTAAATCAATTAAATTAAATCTTAATAAATTAAATTTAATTCATCTAACATTTAAAATTCAAATTTAATACATCTGACTTTTAAAATTTAAATTTAATTCATCTAACTTTTAAAATTCAAAGTTAATTCAACAACCTTTAAAATTCAAATTCAATTCAACCGAACAACTTTCAAAATTAAAATTTAAACTTAACCCTCTAATTTTCTTAAAAATCAAATTTAACTTCTTAAATAAGAGTTAATGTTTCAAATCATTGTAATTAAAATCAAGTCTCTTTTGTTCACTAACCTGAAATTTATTTATTTCTTTCCTTTACCATTATACAAACATTTCTTTCAGACATTCAGTTTATTCTTGTATAGCAAAAAGTCACCTTGGGATTACTTAGGATATTTCTTTGTGTCTGCGGTCCGGGCTTAGATATTTATATTTTTTTTGGGACTTCAAAAAAAACTTCTCTTTTTTTTAAATCATTTCCTCATTTTAGTTTATCAAATAGGAGAATGAAATTATGTTTCAAATCATTAAAACAAAATACTTTTTTTTTAACTTAGTTTCTTCTCTTTTTATTTGAATCAAACCCTAAGACTAAGAGGAGGATTAACTTGTGGTCAACAAGCCTCCTAGGACTGTGTCAGGTTTAGGGGGAGTTCAAATTAAAAGAAGAAGTTTAAAAATACTATGTTTTCAAACTATCACTCATGTTTTTCGAAAACTATGCTATTATATGTCTTTCAAACAATCATTTTTTTCTCAAAATGTTAATACTTCAAAATTCATTTTAAGAATTGTGCTTTTGATTTTAACAAACCCTAAAGACACAGAGGAAGGTCCACTTCATGACCTACAAGGACTCCGAGGATGTGTCAAATTTAGGGGGAGTCTAAACCAAAAGAAATTATTTCTAACAAGTATTTTCTTTGGCAATTATTTTTGAAATTATTAAATAATTCTTTTGATCTGAACTGACCCCTAAGGACTCAGAGGAAGAATACTTGTGGTCAACAAGCTTCAAGGAATGTCAAGTTTAGGGGGAGGTAAATTAAAAGAACTATTGAACATTTCAAAATAAGTTGTGTGAATACACAAGTTTTCAAAGTTCTTTTGAAAATACAACTAATTTGCCTTTAAAAATACCAATATTCTATTTCTCAAAATGTTTTTGTGGCTTAGTAAATCCTTTTTGAAATACTTTTTGAAATTTTCTTGAGTTTGGAGAATTTCCAGGACACTGAGGGAAATGCCCTTGTAGTCAACAAGGTTTTCTAGGATTGTGTCAGACTGGAAAAGAAACATAGTCAAGTAAAATACTATGTTTTCAAAATGCATAATACTTTTCAAAAATTATTTATATTTTTCAAAGTCTAATAGTTTTCAAAAACAGTACTTAGACTTTCAAAAAAGGCTCAATCTGTTTTTTTTAAAGTACTTGCATATTTTTCAAAAAATGCATATTTTTTCAAAAGTATTTATATTTTTTAAAAATTGCATAATATCTTTCAAAAGTACTAATACTTTTCTAAGGCAATAGTATTCTAAGTACGTGAATTTTCTAAAAATTTGCCTATAAATACAAAACCTTTTTTCAAAATTGCACAATACCTTTCAAAGTGGAGCTTTGTTGGTGCAATTTAAGCTTTTTGCTAGGCTTTCAAGAGATATACTAAGTATTTTTATGTTTTCAAAACTCATAGGCTCTGATACATAATTTTTTTTCTTAAAACTTCTTTCAAAATATATTTCTTTATTAATAAACAGCTAAGGAGAGAAAAAGCTCAAATTGTTCAAAATCAAAATGTTTTTCAAAAGCTTTCTCTTATTCAAAAAGCAAAGTTGAATTTCTAAGTGTGCTTTCAAAAATTTCTAAGAGCATCTTTTTGCAAATATTTCTAAGTAGATTTTTCCTTAGTAAACAAAATTTGCCTGAGCAAAGATTTTTTTAAAATTTTGGCAAATGTTTGTTTTAGTGAAAAATTTGTCTAGAAATTTTTTTTAAAGATTTTGTTTTTCAAAATACACAAAGTATTTCCAAGCAAAGTTTTTTTAAAAACAAATTTTCTCCCCAATTCTCAAAGTTGAACTTTTGTTAGGGAAATTTAGCTTCAAAATTTTGCCTAAGCAGAATTCTTTTTGCAAAGCCAAGTAAAAGTTTTGTAACAAAATTTATTTTGCAAAAACTCTTTTAAAACTTTACCTTGTTCACCCATGTTTGTTTTTGATATATGTCAAAGGGGGAGGAAAGATCAAAGTTAAGTGTTAAGTTAAGTATTTTATAACACAATGATTCAGGGGGAGTATGAGAAATTTTTTTTTTCTGTTCAAATTACATTGGTTTTAGACTGTTCAGAATTGCTATGTTTTATTGGTCTTAACCTTCTTGCTTAAACTGTTGTAATTTTAACTTAACTTTGAATCGTGTTGCCATAAATCAAAAAGGGGAGATTGTTGGTGCAGGAAGCACCATATCGAACCTTGTTTTGATATTGGCAAAGGGTTCAAAGTTAAGTATTATTGGTGATCTAACAATGTTACTCAAGTGTGCAGGAAAAGTCCTATCGAAGGGCTGCTAGGCACCTGACGACGGACTGCCAGGAAGCAAAGTCCTAGCGAAGGACTGCTAGGCAGCAAAACCCTAAGCCCTAGCGAAGGGCTGCTAGGCACCTAGCGAAGGACTGCCAGGATACAAAGCCCTAGCGAAGGACTGCTAGGCACCTGGCGAAGGACTGCCAGGATACAAAGCCCTAGCGAAGGAATGCTAGGCACCTGGCGAAGGAATGCCAGGATACAAAGACCTAGCGAAGGACTGCTAGGCACCAGGCGAAGGACAGCTTGATACTGAAGACCTGGCGAAGGACAGCTAGGCACCTGGCGAAGGACTGCTGGGCAAAAGTCCAACGGAGGAGCCGGTTGGCAACAGATAAATTCTCCTGAGAGGAGTAGGTGAGGACGCGTTCCCCGTCGAGGGAACAGTAGGCGTCGGTTCGACCTAGGGTTCCATTTTGGAGACCCAAAGTCAGAACCAAGATAGCTAAGGCTGTATAAAACTAACATATTATTGCTTTATGTTGTTTTGGACTAACCCTGGATGCAGGACCGAAGGAACGAGTGTCTGCAGCTCAGAGAGCCTCAAAGGAGTGAGGCAGCAGCTGAGTAGGGCGCCCGGAGTGTCCTGGGCGCCCCCAAGGTGAATACAAAATAGATGAAGCAAAAGAAGTTCTTCGGCAGCTCATGGGCGGGGCGCCCCCGACGTCCAGGGCACCCCGAAGTGCTATAAATAGCACCCAATGCCAAGGCTTCTCAACATTCATTTTCTTCCAACGCACTCACGCTCTTCTACTCCCGCGCTCTGCTCCGGAAACCTCCCGACTCGAGATACAATCTACACCAGACATCGGTAACGAAGAGTTGTTTGTTTTGTTTACTATACTACAATTACCATATCTGTCTGTAAACTGTTTTGCACACATATAGAATTGCCCCCAGTAAACGGTCAACGACCGTGGGCCTTGGAGTAGGAGCCGACCGCGACTCCGAACTAAGTAAAAGATCTTGTGTTTGCGTTTTGTGTTTATTTCTTCCGCTGCGTAATTTCTCTAACTCTAATCCGAACGATTTACGATATTCACCCCCCTCTATCGTTTCTCTCGATCCAACAGTTCCTAATTTGATTATCTGATGAAAATTGTTCATCAAAAAATTATTGTTCTAATTTGATGAAAATTGTTCATCAGAAAATTGTTGTTCTGATCTGATGAAACTCCAAATCCGATCAAAATTTTTTGTAAGCAATCAAAATCAAATCTGATGAAACTATCAAAAATCTGATGAATCTGATGAAACCATACAGCTCAGTCGGCGAATCTAATGAAAATCAAATCTGATCAAAATCAAATCTGATGAAACTATCAAAAATCAAATCAAATCGAATCTGATCTGATCAAAAATCGAATCTGATCAAAATCAAAAAAATAGAAACTATCAAAAAATCAAAAAATCGAAACTATAAAAAAATCGAATCTGATAGAAAAATCGAAAATCTCAAAAAATCCTTTTTTGATGAAACTATCAAAAATCTAATCTGATGAAACTATAAAAAATTTGATGAATCTGATGTAACCTTTTTAGTTTTCCCCTTTCTGCAGGAAGACTGTCGTCTGCCGCTTAGTCAGCGAGGCCGCGAGGAACTTCGGCTAGGCCACGAGGGACTTCGGCGAGGCCGCGAGGGACTTCGACGAGGAGTCGAGGACGCGAGAATCAAAGGCGAGAGGAGCGCCGAGCGCAGCTAGGGTTTTCACTTTTCAGGTGAGTGTCGAGAGGGATTCGGAGTTCGGACCGTTCAGAGAAGAGAAACTGAGATAATAAAACTTTCGGACCGTTCAGATAAGAGAAAATAAAACCTATTTAATATAATATTAATATAACATTATATATATATAATATATATATATATATATATATAGCTATTTTTCTTGGGCCCCTTATACTTTTGGGCCCTGGGCAGGTGCCCTGGTTGCCCTGGCCCAGGGCCGGCTCTGGTTGTAGAGATTTCGCTGTCGCTCAACTCCGCCGCTTTACTCTGCCACTCAACTTCGTTTTTCTCCTTCGTCTTCTTCCTTGCGCGAGAGACGACGGGCGACGGGCGGTGATGAATGTGCGACGGTGGCCAGAGGCGGCGACGACATTCGGAGGCGGCGACACCAGCCGGCTGGTGTCTCCGCCTCCGGCTGCCGTCGTCATCTCCGGCCACCACCGCCCGTCGCCCGTCGTCTGTCGCGCCAAGGAAGAAGACGAGTGATGTCGCCCGTCGTCTGTGCGCCAAGAAGAAGACGAGCGGAGGAGAAAAAAAAGAAATTAATAAAAATTATTTACTTGACGAAATGTTAATTTCTAAAAAAAATGAGAAAATGACGCTGCCGCGCATGGCCGCGCAGTGTTTGGGGGCGCAGGAGAACATCTCTTTATATATATATATATATATATATATATATAATATATATATATATATATATATATATATATATATATGATGACATGTAAATTTGAGATTGATTCAATACTATGAAAAATTTTCATATGTTGTTAGATAAATCGGGAAGTCTTGGTGGCGAGTGGTCCAAAAGTTCAGTATCCCAGGGTTCACCTTTCATTTGGAGAATAAATTTTGTAAAATATACCGTAGCTGAAGGTTGAACCATGTATATTTGAGATGACAACTAATTATCCTAGTGTTGTATTATAATCCTGGGACAATCCAAGTAGCTCAGGAGATACAATTCATTGATATGTAGGTAAAATTTAAAATAACACCCCTAGAATTGTTAAAAGAATATTCTTTTTCGTTAATTATTAAAATAATATCTTACCTCATTTTTTTATTTAAATTATATCTCCTTGCTCGATCGATTTGAAAGCATAAAAATTGAATCGTCTGTGCATATTATAGTAATTACGACTTTTTACCAAAGGGCGTATCCAAGAATTGATATTTACCAAAAGGCGTATCATGGTTTCATTGTTAATAAACAATGCACTTATTTTAGTAAACTTCCTCTTATACCCCTCCTGCCAAGTACTGCATGTCTTTCTTTTTCACTTTCTCTTTCTCAGTAACGAATTCCGAGACATCTGAATATGCTTTTCAGACTTTTTATTTTAAAATAATATATTATGGAATCGGATAAAAAACGTATGATAAAAATTGAAAAAAAAATTCAATTAAAAAAATATCTCATCCAATGTGATTTCAAAAATATACAGAGATCATTTTTATAATTAGATGAGCAAAAATATACAGAGATCATTTTTATATTTGATTAATATAAATTAATATATTAAATAATATTTAATAAATATATTAATATATAAAAAAACTTGAAATTAGAAAGGCATGAAATCTTTTGATTTCAGGCCCAACGTGGGCTTGAAACAAAAGATTTCAAGCCCTATGTCGGACTGAAATCATGTGTTATGATAGGTTTTTTTACGTAGGCCTGAAACGTAAAAAATATCTCTTTATATTTTTGAAATCATAAAAAAAATCACTGAGAAAGATTACCTTACGTGAGACATTCTAATTAATATAAAATGAGCATTATATTAAAAATGAACTTAAAGATATATATATCGATTCTTTGAAGAAAGAAAAAGCAACTTCAATGCATTACTTTTCCCTTTAAGTTTGTTTTTCTGAACTGAGAACTAATCTGAGTCTGATAAAATGATTTTTTACAGCAGGGCCTGAAATCAAAGATTTCAGGCCCTACATGATTCTATAAAATTAATAAATATAAAAAAATAATTAAGAGAGATAATAATATATATTGATCAGCAAAATTAAAGATATAAAGATGATTTACTAAAACAAGTTATGATTCTACATTATTGTTGCATCGTTCTGTGCCAACCAATACGGTATGAGAACATCAGTGGGTTTTCACCAAAACCCACTGATAGACCTAAAAAACTCCTATTGTAACATAATTTATAATCATTAGAAGTTTGGACACCAAAAATATCATCTCCTAGCTCAACTCTAACTATTGATATTGGGTTTTGAGAAATCCAAATATCCTAGGTCTATTAGTGGGTTTTGGTGAAAACCCACTGATAGACATAAAAAACTCCTATTACAACATAATTTATAATCATTAGAAGTTTGGACACCAAAAATACCATCTCCTAGCTCAACTCTAACTATTAATATTGGGTTTTGAAAAATCTAAATATCCTAGGTCCATCAGTGGGTTTTGGTGAAAACCCACTGATAGACCTAAAAACTCCTATTGCAACATAATTTATAATAATTAGAAGTTTGGACACCAAAAATACCATCTCCTAGAACTATTGATATTTTTATTTATTTTAATAAATTATGATTAAATATTATAAAAAATATTTTTAAAATAAAAAAATTTTAGAAGGAGTGCCTAAACACATCTGTGTTCAGGCCCAAGGAGGTGGTATTTTTTAAAATATTTTTATTTTAAAAATATTTTTTATAATATTTAATTATGATTTATTAAATTAAATAAAAATATCAATAGTTCTAGGAGATGGTATTTTTGGTGTCCAAATTTCTAATCATTATCAATTATGTTGCAATAGGAGTTTTTAGGTCTATCAGTGGATTTTCACCAAAATCCACTGATGGACCTAGGATATTTGGATTTCTAAAAACCCAATATCAATAGTTAGAGTTGAGCTAGGAGATGGTATTTATGGTGTCCAAACTTTTAATGATTATACATTATATTGCATTAGGAGTTTTCTATGATGAATCAGTGAGTTTCGGTCAAAACTCACTGATGGACCTAGGATACTTGAATTTCTCCATATTTAATATCTTTATTTAGAATTTACTTAGGAGATGTTATTTTTGATGTACAAACTTAGTACCAATAGTTTTTAGTTATGTTCTCTAACCGTATCAGTTGGCACACAAAGATGTATAAATATGACTGCATCTTGGCCACAGTTAAAAGAAACATTTCTTTCAACATAATTTCAAAAATATAAAGAAATAATTTTTTATATTTGATTAATCTAAATTAATATAATAAAGTGATGTTTTTTATATTTTATAATTTAATTGAATGAAACAGTGTAATTTTTATATCTTTCTCAGTGATTTTTATTGTGATTTCAGAAATATAAAGAGATGTTTCTTTACGTTTCAGACTTACGTAAAAAAATCTATCATAACACATGATTTCAAGCCGACGCAAGACCTATCAAAACACGTAATTTCATATTCAAACGAAGGGTAAAATCGTGCTAGGAGGGCCTGAATACAAATCGCTGCGTTGATCACGTTTAAAAATGACTTGTCCTTCATCGTTTCCACTAATCGCTGCGTTGATCGTGTATATTAATTTTCACAAGGAATTTCATATTTCCTTTGCAATTGGCTTGGGCGAAGGCATAATTAGCGCTGAAATTAATAGTAAAATTAGACTGTGGAAACACGTCGCCTTTCCTTTTTTTCCTAGTTATTTTCCTTTTTATTATTGTATAATTAATTTTGTTTTGATTAATTATCTTTTTCCTTTCTTCATTTCAGCTCCCTACTTATTACCTTTTTGTTGTTCTTGTTTTGATTAGAAATTTTCAACAGATGGCTCCCTTGGGCCTGAATACAAATGTATTTAGGCCCTCCTTGGGCCTGAATACAAATGTATTCAGGCCCTCCTAGCATGATTTTACCCTGCGTTTGAATATGAAATTACGTGTTTTGATAGGTCCTGCGTCGGCTTGAAATCATGTGTTATGATAGGTTTTTTTACGTAAGTCTGAAGCGTAAAGAAACATCTCTTTATATTTCTGAAATCACAATAAAAATCACTGAGAAAGACATAAAAATTACGCTGTTTCATTCAATTAAATTATAAAATATAAAAAACATCTCTTTATTATATTAATTTAGATTAATCAAATATAAAAAATTATCTCTTTATATTTTTGAAATCATGTTGAAAGAGATGTTTCTTTTAACTGTGGCCAAGATACAGTCATATTTATACATCTTTGTGTGCCAACTGATACGGTTAGAGAACATAACTGAAAACTATTGGTACTAAGTTTGTACATCAGAAATAATATCTCCTAAGTAAATTCTAAATAGGGATATTAAATATGGAGAAATCCAAGTATCCTAGGTCCATCAGTGAGTTTTCACCGAAACCCACTGATTCATCATAGAAAACTCCTATTGCAACATAATTTATAATCATTAGAAGTTTGGACACCAAAAATACCATCTCCTAGCTCAACTCTAACTATTGATATTGGGTTTTGAGAAATCCAAATATCCTAGGTCCATCAGTGGGTTTTGGTGAAAACCCACTGATAGACCTAAAAACTCCTATTGCAACATAATTTATAATCATTAGAAATTTGAACACCAAAAATACCATCTCCTACAACTATTGATATTTTTATTTAATTTAATAAATCATTATTAAATATTATAAAAAATATTTTTAAAATAAAAAAATTTTAAAAAATACCACCTCCTTGGGCCTGAACACTGTTTAGGCCCTCCTTCTAAAATTTTTTTATTTTAAAAATATTTTTTATAATATTTAATCATGATTTATTAAATTAAATAAAAATATCAATAGTTCTAGGATGGTATTTTTGATATCCAAACTTCTATTTATTATAAATTATGTTGCAATAGGAGTTTTTAGGTCTATTAGTGGGTTTTCACCAAAACCCACTGATGGACCTAGGATATTTAGATTTCTCAAAACCCAATATTAATAGTTAGAGTTGAGCTAGGAGATGATATTTTTGGTGTCCAAACTTCTAATGATTATAAATTATGTTATAATAGGAGTTTTTTAGGTCTATCAGTGGGTTTTCACCAAAACCCACTGATGTACCTAGGATATTTGGATTTCTCAAAACCCAATATCAATAGTTAGAGTTGAGCTAGGAGATGGTATTTTTGGTGACCAAACTTCTAATGATTATAAATTATGTTACAATAGGAGTTTTTTAGATCTATCAGTGGGTTTTCACCAAAACCCACTGATGTTCTCATACCGTATCAGTTGGCACAGAACGATGCAGCAATAATGTAGAATCATAGCTTGTTTTAGTAAATCATCCTTATATCTTTAATTTTGCTGATCAATATATATTATTATCTCTCTTAATTATTTTTTTATATTTATTAATTTTATAGAATCATGCAGGGCCTGAAATCAGTTGATTTCAGGCCTTGCTGTAAAAAATCATTTTATCAGACTCAGAATAGTTCTCAGTTCAGGAAAATGAACTTAAAGGGAAAAGTAATGCATTGAAGTTGTTTTTTCTTTCTTCAAAGAATCGATATATATATCTTTAAGTTCGTTTTTAATATAATGCTCATTTTATATTAATTAGATTGTCTCACGTAAGGTAATCTTTCTCAGTAATTTTTATTGTGATTTCAAAAATATAAAGAGATGTTTCTTTACGTTTCAGACCTACGTAAAAAAACCAATCATAACACATGATTTCAGTCCGACGCAGGGCCTGAAATCATTTGATTTCAGGCCCTGAGCAGGGCCTGAAATCTTTTGTTTCAGGCACATGCTGGGCCTGAAATCTTTTGATTTCAGGCCCACGCTGGGCCTGAAATCAAAAGATTTCAGGCCTTTCTAATTTCAAGCTTTTTTATATATTAATATATTTATTAAATATTATTTAATATATTAATTTATATTAATCAAATATAAAAATGATCCTGTATATTTTTGCTCATCTAATTTATATAAAAATGTTATCTGTATATTTTTGAAATCACATTGGATGAGATATTTTTTTAATTGAAATATTTTTTCGATTTTTACCTTATATTTTTTATCCGATTCTATAATATATTATTTTAAAATAAAAAATCTAAAAAAGCATATTCAGATGTCTCGGAATTCGTTACTGAGAAAGAGAAAGAGAAAGAGAAAGAGAAAGTGAAAGAGAAAGACATGCAGTACTTGACAGGAGGGGTATAAGAGGAAGTTCACTAAAATAAGTGCGCTGTTTGGTAACAATGAAACCATGGTACGCCTTTTGGTAAATACCAATTCTTGGGTACGCCCTTTGGTAAAAAGCCGTAGTAATTATAAATCATAATTACTATCATATATTATTAACTAGCATTTATATACATTTTATAGTGGTTAAAAATCATAATTGATATAATAACATATGACTAATATTTTTTTTTACAGTTCAACTTGTAACTTTATTGCAAACTAGAAAATTAATACCGCAGCTTACAAGGTTAACCAACCAATTAGGAAAAACTCTAGACACTCATATAAAAAATGTGAGAGAGAAACAAATAAATTTTGTTAGAGAATGAGCCACAATATTGATTGTCCTCCTAACTTGAGAAAGAAAAATAATATTTAGCTACGAAATCAAGTCTTTTACATTCTATGCACATAAATTCACATAACTCAAATCACTTGATGGCTCTGTGACTACTTGCACTGCCAAAAGTGAGTCAGAATAACCTAACATATGAGTGAATCCCTTTGCCTTGACCACCTGTAACCCTTCCTTTAAAACTAGGATTTCCTCGACGACAATAGACCTCAGCTTCAGAAGTTATTTTTTTTACCAAAGACAATCACTGCTTAACTCCAATGATTTTTGGATAACTGCTCCAACACTGCAACAATTATTTCCCTCATAAAAGCTTGCATCAACATCGTAGGTAATTCTTCGGAGGCACCTACCACTAAGATGGTGACGATGAGGGAATGGAATTTCAAGATATTGGCACAGCCATTGTGGCGTGTTTGTATTCCTGCAGAACCTTATCAACTTGATTCAAAATGGGACGTAGAGCTCGATACTCCTCACTATGGAGTACTCAGCATTCCAAATCTGTTGTGCCTACATAGCGAACTCTTCAATCTCTATTTGCACACCCAAGTTTCCAAGGAGCAAACATAGGAATCTCACATCTTGGGCCTTAAATTGGTTCAGTCTCTCCAAACTTCATTATTTTTCCAAAATATTTTCATAGCCAAACAATAAAATAAAGGTTGACAAGTTGTATCATCAGAACTATGACATAGCGAGCACCTTCTTGAAACATGTACATGATGCATTCAAAGGTTCATTTCGCTAGGGATAATATCATGAAAGACTTGCTATCAAAAAACCTAAATCTTCGGAGGGATAGCCAGTGACCACAAGAACCGTCACCAACTCTGAGGCACATCAAAATTCGAGCAATGATCATGAGTCATTCCATGACCAATGGTCGTTCTGTAACCACTCCTAACTGAATATCAACCCTTTGGATCATGTTTCCAAAATCGGGCATCTCCCTTCTCAACACGAGACAAAGGAATCTTTAGAATTTGTTGAGTTATAAATAGCAAGCCAACCTCTCAATTAGTGGCTCGTTCCATTTCTAGTTTTGAATGAACAAGCTAACTTGTGAATCCTCTTGAATCTGGACACCCCAAGCTCCAAATTTACCATATATGTAGTGAAGGAACCCAACTATCCCTAAAAATTTCCATAGCCCTATCATCTCCAATACGCCAACACATCCCCCCCCCCCCCCCCCCCCCCCCCAAAGTCCCTAGCTACTCCACATATGGATCGCCAAATATAAGAGGGATTACTCTCAAGTGGTGCATGTAAGATATGTAGATGTTTAAAGTAACAAGCTTTAAGAACTCTAGCCATCAAGGATGTCGAATTCTGAACTATTCTCCATATTTGCTTGGCCAATAGAGCCTTATTAAATGTATCTAGCTTCCAGAACCTAAGCCCTGTTGGCATTCCGGAATTCCTCCCTATATCCCCTGATTAAAATTCTATTGATTAGAACTAATCCGGATAGGGAAAACTTCCCAAACGACCTACTTCATCTTCATGCTTTTCGATTGAGTGATCACCTGAACAAACTTATTGATCAAGCAATCAATCTCCTTTCTTGATTAGCAGTGGAATAGAAGATGAAGAATTTGATCGCCGGTTCTTGTGTTTGATTCGGGATCCAAGAGAAAAACAAAATACAATTAATACAAGAATGAAAACAAGCTAATACCTCTTGATCTATCTCTTGATCTTCTATTGTATTCCTATCCTCTTCTTGGACGTCTTGTGGGCGACGATCTTCCAAGAAACAAAGCCACCAAAAAGCCCTCTTCTTCGTTCCTCTTGCGCCGGCCAAAACAAGAAGTTTCTCCTTCCTTGAGGTTGCGCCAACCCTCTGTTGGTGCAAGATGCATTAGTGATGTTTTTCTCTAGTGTTTCGATGTTTAACAATATACTGAAGTTAGTGAAAATACACCAAAGGTTTAGTCTGGTTGATCAAGGGTTTAGCCAAACAGGACTTGATGTTGGTAGAGTAAACCCAGATTTGATCAGGTTGACAAAGGGGTTAGCCAAACAAGATTTGATGTTTGGCAGAGTGAAAAGAACCCAGGGTTGGTCAGTTTGACCAAGGGAGTAAACCAAATCGGACTTGAGGTTTGGAGTTATATTTATCTGAAGATAGAGGAAGAATAGTCAGGATCATGATGACTAACAAAGGAGTGATTTTGATGAAAGCAATTCTGGTGAGTGAAGTTGGGTCCTAGCAAGGGAAGCTAGGTTGGACTAAGTCCTGGTGAGTGAAGGTGGGCACTAAATCCTGGTGAGTGAAGCTGAGTCCTAGCAAGTGAAGCTAGGTTGGACTAAGTCCTGGTGAATGAAGCTGGGCACTAAATCCTGGTGAGTGAAGCTGGGTCCTAGCAAGAGAAGCTAGGTTGGACTAAGTCCTGGTGCGTGAAGCTGGGCACGAAGTCTTGGTCCTGGGGACTGAGCACTAAGTCCTGGTCAGGGATTGGGCAACAGAATCTTTTTCGAGTGAGAGTTGTCGGACAGAAGTAGAGACGGGTCGAGGTGGGATGTCTCGAGATCCGAGTTCTCGAAGGCCGAGCGAAAGTGTGGGATTGTTTAGAATCGATAGCGGGTGGGGGGGGGGGGGGCGGGGGGGGGGGGGTGAATATCGATCGATAATTTTTCGAAAAAACATAGAGTAGTTTGCACAGTGGAAAAGCAAAACAATGCTAACATGTTTGTTTTTACTTGGTTCGGAGTAACAGTCGGCTCCTACTCCAAGGCCCACGGTCTTTGACCGTTTACGATGGGCAATTCTATATTGCGTAAAATTGTTACAACTTGAGTACAAATATAGAATTTAAAATAAAGCACTTAAACGAAAATTATACCGATGACCGGAAGAATAGAATGTCGGAGCCGCGGGTCGTCGTTGGCGATTGAGTCTTGAGCACAGAGCATTTGGAGCAGAGCGCTTGAATGAATGCGTAGAAAGAAGTTGTGTTTGAAGTCAAGGGGGTGAACCCCTTTATATAGCAGTCACTGGGGCACCTGTGTTGAAGGGGGCGCCTGACACATGACCCATTCTGCACGAAGCTCAATCCGCAGACTTGGACAGCGCTTATCCCTTCAACTGGGGCGCCTGTATGAACACAGGCGCCTCACTTGATGATGTGGCAGCTTGCTTCGAGTGGCTTGGAATCAACCCTGTCTGGGGCGCCTGTATCAACACAGGCGCCTGATCAAACAGGCGCCTGCCTTTATTGAGGCGCCTGGGAGCAGAAACCTTTCACCCTTCGTTCCTGTAACCAGGGTTAGTTCCAAAACACAATAAACAATATAATATTATTTAAGCATGATTAGCAGCCTGAGCTGTCTTGGTTCTGACTTTGGGCTTCCCAAATGTAACCCTAGGTCGAACCGACGCCTATTGTTCCCTCCTACGGGGAACGCGTCCTCACCTACTCCTCTCAGGAGAGTTTACCTTTTTGCCAACCGGCTCCTCCGGTTGGACTTTTGCCCAATCCCTCGGATCAGGTCTTCGTGCCCAGTTCGCGACCAGGACTTATTGCCCAGCTTCACTCACCAGGTCTTCGGTGCCCAGTCCACGACCAGGACTTATTGCCCAGCTTTACTCACCAGGTCTTCGGTGCCCAGTCCATGACTAAGACTTATTGCCCAACCTTATGTCAGGACTTAGGTGCCCAGCCTGCGGCCAGGACGTAGTGCCCAATTCTTAGAACCAGGACTTCGTGCCTAGTGTACCTAGAACATTTCCTGCACACTCGAGTAGCATTGTTAGATCATAATAAAATCATAACTTCTGAACCCTTTGCCATTATCAAAATACAGGTTTGACTTTGGTGCTTTCGACACCAACAATCTCCCCCTTTTTGATTTATGACAATACGGTTCAAAAAGATAAGTTAAAAAGCATTTAAAGCGCATGTCTAACAAGCAAAAAAAACTTTTTATAAAACTATTAAGCTCCCCCTGAAATATAACGGCTCCCCCTGAAATTTTCATTGATATGCAATTTTTCAAAAAATATCTAAGTGTTAACTTTTGACTGAGTGTTTTTCAAAACAAAGCAAAGTATTTGCAAAAGAGAAATTTTACACTTAGACAATTTTTAGAAAAGGTTTGCAAGCCCAAATTTTACTTAGAAAAATTTTCACCAAAAAACTTTGCAACACAAAATCCACTTAAAATAAATTTTTGTGCAAACTTTTTACTTAGAAAAATTTCTGTTAAGCCAATTTTTTGCACAAAATTTTTACTTAGAAAAATTTTCACAAAAACCTTCTTAAACAATTTTACTTGAAATTTTTTTTTTCACTTAGCTAACTTTTGCAACAAAATTTTCCCTTAACAAGTATCAACTTTTGCATAACAGATTTTGCACACTTGAAAAAAAAATTTGCCTAAAGACCATTTTGTGTACTTAGAAAAAATTGCTTTAAGAACAGTTTGTGCATTCATAAAACACTTTGTGCACTTTAAAAAAATTTACTTAAAATATTTTGTGCTCTTTAAAAAATAGTTAGTGCATTTGTAAAACGCTTTGTACATTTTGAAAAATTTTTTACTTGGAAAAAAGACTTTTTAAGAAATTTTTGTTTGTTAACTAAGAAAAACTTTTACTTAGAAAAATTTGCCCAAAAAAATGCACTTAGAAATTTTGAAAAATGCACTTAAAGGTTCAACTTTACTTTTTGAAAGAAAAAAATTTTAAAATTTGAAAATTTTCTCTCTTTTCTTCTCTCTCTCCCCCTTTGCCATATATCAAAAAAATAGAAAATTAATTGCAACTTAATTTGCCATATATAAAAAAAATAGAAAACTAATTGCAAATTAATTTGCCATATATAAAAAAATAGCAAACTAATTCCAAATTACTTTTGAGTCAGAGTTAGTAACAAAAATTTTCAGTCTGTATTGAACCAACTCTAGTGAGCTCAAGCAACAAAAAGGACCAAATCAATTAAACCAATCTTGTTCGGGTCCTGTCTAACCCAGTTAGCTACTTACTAACTGTTATATAACAGTAGCTTTCACTAGGGTTAGTCAAGTTAAGTGATCTGATCAAATTAGATTTTCTAAGCTTGAACACTTAACTTGATTGCTGTTCAATTTGTATTTATCGCCCCAATTACTGTAGATGCATTGACTTAAAGTATCTTGAATCAAGGCATAGACCTAAGCATCTCAACCCAGTCTAGGTTATCAATCAAAGTATCCTAAGGTGCTTGTGAGATGTTGGCTGCTAGATCTATAGGTGCATGCAATTCTAGGGTTAAGGCCTAGGCTAAGTCCATTTGTGTAAAAATCCTAGTTTTGAAGGGGGTAAGTTTTTGAAAATAATCTAAGTCGGAAAACAGTTTCAAATTTCAAGACTTAGTAAAAGAAATGATTTTTCAAAAAAAATATTAAAGGCTTTATTTTCAAAAAATAAAAAAATAATCAGAATAGTCCTACTCTACTAAGCATAACCCTAATTGCCTTCTTAGTGAGCTAAACTCAGATTCAGGTAAGGGTTTGGTAAAAATGTCAGCTAAATTGGATTTTGAGTCCACATGCATAAGTACTATTTCGCCCCTGGCTACATGATCCCTTACAAAATGATGTTTGACTTCAATATGTTTGGTTTGAGAGCGTTGAATTGGATTCTTAGTTAGATTTATTAAACTAATGTTGTCAATGAATACTCTGGTTTGGGTGTAGTCTAGCTGGAAATCCTTAAGAGTGTGCATCATCCATAACAGTTGTGCCACACACTCTCCTAGAGCAACATATTCTGCTTCAGTTGTGGATAAGGCTACACAGTGTTGCTTTCTACTGCACCAGCTGACTAGACTATGCCCTAATAATTGGCAACTTCCACTTGTACTTTTTCTATCTAATTTACGACCAACATAATTAGAGTCAGAATATCCTGATAATTCAAAAGTGGAAGTCCTAGGATACCAAATCCCAACATTTAGGGTACCCTTAATGTACCTTAGAATTCTTTTCAGTGCTGCTAAGTGGGATTCCTTAGCACAGGTTTGGTATCTAGCACACATTCCTACAGAGAACAAAATATCAGGTCTACTAGAAGTTAAGTACAATAAGCTACCAATCATACTTCGGTATAATTTTAGGTCAACAGGTTTACCCTCAGGGTCATTATCTATTTTGATATTAGTAGCCATAGGAGTACTTAAACTTTTAGAATTGTCCATTTTAAATTTCTTTATTAGTTCCTTTGCATATTTGGATTGGTGAACATAATTACCATCTCTAGTTTGTTTTATTTGGAGACCTAAGAAAAAGTTGAGCTCACCTACCAAGTGTTGGTGCAAGATGCATCAGTGATGTCCTCCTCTAAGTGTTTCAATGTTTGACAATATGCTTAAGTCAGTGATACATTGAACAAGGGAAGGGTGACTCAAGAAAAGAGTACCAAAGTGAACCAAAGTCCCAGTTAAGCTAGGCACTAAGTCATGGCCGAGGGCTTGGCACCTAAGACCTAACTGAGAGTTGGACACTAAGACCTGGTGAGTGAAGCTGGGCACTAAGACCTGGTGAGTGAACTGGGCAAAAGTCCTGATGAGTGAAGTTGGGCACTAAGACCTGGTGAGTGAAGTTGGGCACTAAGACCTGGTGAGTGAAGCTGGGCAAAAGTCCTGGACCTAGGGTTTGGGCATGAAGTCTTGGTCCGAGGGATTGAGCAACTTAGCTGAGCGATGACTAAGGATAGAAGTAGAGATGGATCGAGGTTCGGACGTCTCGAGATCCAAGAGTATCGAAGGCTAAGTAAAAATCCAACCGGATGGGTTGGGTGGCAACCGTCTCCTGAGAAGGAGTAGGTGAAAGGCGCGTTCCCGGGGATGGGAACTTAGGCATCGGTTTGACCTAGGGTTTTGTGGAAATCCGAAGTCAAAACCAAACCCTTACGGCTAAGGATATATATGTGTTTGCTTGTATTTATGTATCTTGCAGGTACCTAAAATGGAAGACAAAAGCAGGCAAACAAACACGCAACAAGGCTGGAAACAAGGCTGCTAGGCGCCCCCATCAACCAGGGCGCCTCAATGAAACAAGGTTCCTCATTGAACCAGGTGCCTCATTCATTCAGGTGCCCTGTATGTCTAGGGCACCCTGGTTGAAAGCCTTATTGACTGCTGCGAGTTTGGCACGGAGATGAGGTTTGACCAGGCTCTATGAGGTGCCTCATTGATCACAGGCGCCCTATACCAAGCCTATAAAAGGGGCTTCAACCCTTGATGGATGCTCAATAACAAGTGTCACGAATGAGCCTCAAATTTAGATATTTATAAGTTGAAAACCCTTAGCTCACAAAATTAAATGTAGTACAGGGGCCTCAAGTCGTATTTTTCCAAGGACTAGTTAAGAGTGTTTAATTCAAGCTTGAATGTGTCGTTTGATATGTTTTGGATTTTCAAATTGAAATGGGGGTTTATTCTGCAATAAGGAATGAAAATACAGTTTGAAATGAAATAGACTTAGCTAAAGCAGAATTAAACTAGGAAATTGCAACACTAAACTTAACCTATTTAACAACTGAGCAATTAAATTCAAAAACTATGGATTACAATTCTAAAATTAATATCAAATGCAGGTAATCTGTAACTAATTGTAGAAATGTTTAAAGCTAAAACAAAGCATGCTTAAGAACTTGATTGAATTGTTGTTGGAAACAAACTAAAGTAACTTGAAGAAATAAGTGCTTAGAGCCAAAATTAATCCTAAATTGAACATCAAATTAGTTCATTGTGAAGACTTCCCTTTGCTGTCACACAAAAGCTGAGCTAGAAACCCTCCAGCTGAAAAACCAATGAAGAAAACCTCCTTTGATCAGTTTGCAATGGACTGGTGTGAACTACTCTTCTTGATCGGTCACGGGACCGATCAGGACCTCTTCTGATCGGTCACTCGGACTGATCAGAAGCGTGTCTGTCCGATCGCGGTGAACGATCAGTAGCTGAAAACTCCATGATCTCCTCCTTCTTGAAACGCTGAGTGTTGATCTCGCTCAGACACTCTCAGATCACTTCGGAGAACCCCTCTACATGCTCTGATTGCTCCGCTCGATGAGAAAACCAGCGATCAATGGAATTGATCAGTGGACAGAGCTTCTGGCGAAACCCTCACCTGAGCTCCTTCAACTACGAGATTTTGGTTAGCAAACTGAACAAGAAAACTACCTCGATGATATGAAATCTTGAAAACAACGGATCTGATGTTGGCCGTGCGCTATCGGAGAAGAAACAGATGCGAAAACGATGAAGAACTGATGAAGAACAGAGAAAACTACGCTACTCTACGACACGCGACGACGACTCAGATCTGAGGAGGAGTTCTATTTTAACAGTTAGAAATTAACGGCTATGATCATCCTTGCTGCATCCAACGGTCGGATCTACTCGGATTGAGTCCAAACCTTCCAGATCTCCATCAAGCGTCAAGATCTGCTCCTCCTTAGCTTGGATCAATCAGATCTGCAACGGATGGCTCAGATCTCCTTGCCTTTGAATGGATGGTGTAGACTCCTCTTAAGCTTGATCCAACGGTCAGATGGCTTCTGATTTGGACCAAACTTCCAGATCTTGATCTATGGTCTTGATTAACTCTATCTTGAGTTCGGATTGATCAGAAGTTGACAGATGGCTCAGATCTCACCATTTCTTGATCGGACGGCCCGCATTAATCCATCTCTTGATCATCTTGATTAGAGCCCAAGCTGACTCAAATTTGATCCAATCTGATCTAGGTCCATGATCCTTCAAAGCCTACAAAATTAGATTCAAATTTAATGCTAAAATATCTCAAATATAGAAAGAATTGCATCCAAAGCCAAAAATAACAATAACTCATGAAACCTAATGTAAATGCAAACTTAAGCATATAAAAAGGGATCAAAACATGGATTTGAGAGCCTAAATTTACTATCAAAATGGTAATTATCAACCCCTCAGCTCAGTACAACATTCCAAGTGACGACAAAGTGCTAAAGACGAGGCTCTGCAACCAAGGAAGCTCCGGGAGGAAGTGCGTGACACATTAGAGTTCCAGATCGGCTGAGTCTTCAACTCTTCTTGTTTGGTTTGAATTTACAATTCAGTACTTATTTTTATATATCTTTTGAGTGTAATTTGTACACTGTAAGACAGGTTTCTCCGCCTCCGAAAAGTCCGGAAAGGAGACTATTAGTGGACGGGCGTTTGATAAATACCATTTTGTTGATTATTTTAATTGCTTAAATCCATGTTTGACCTATGTTTTTATTGCTTAATTGTGAAATTACCCTAGGTTTTAGAACTTACCTTTATTTTGGACTTAATTGCAAATTTGCATAAAATTGGATTATTTGGCCACTAAATTTTTGATCTATTTTTGTAGGCATGAAAGGTTCTTGGACCTAGGGCATACTGGGTCAAACTTGAGTCGGAAGTGACCCGGATCGAGTTATCAAGATTATGATTAAATCTGGGCCGTTCGATTCAAAAGCGGCTAGATCTGAGCTATCTGGGACCATCTGAAGCAATCCGAGCTAGGGTTAGGGTTGATCAAACACTCTAATCAAGATCTGAAGGTTTCATCCCAATTAGAGCTCAATCAACTGTTGGATCAAGCTCGGAGGGCTCTAGATCGTCCATTCAAAGATTAGGTTGATCTAGACCATCCGTTGCAAATCTGGAGGATCCGAGCTACCACAAGGTAGATCCTGACCCCAGATCATCATCATCATTAAAGTTTGGCTAAAATCAGAGGAAGATCAGCCGTTGGATTTTCTCAATTCAATCTGAGCCGTCCATTGCTAACTAATTAATCAGAAACGCTCCCCAGTTCTTCCCTGTCGCGTCTCCGCCATTCTTCGTCTTCTTCATGTGTTCTTAGCATTTTCTTCCGTAGTTCTTCATTCAAGGGGCGCGACCGCATCATTCTATCCTTTGGATCAAATTCCGGATCATTGGCAAAGTGTTTCCGAGAAGAAACTAGCTCTAAATTGCCCAAGAACAGGATTGATCGAGGTCTCGTCAGTTTTGCCGTCGCTTCCTGGATTTCAATGCTGCGCACCATTTCGTTCATCTGAGTAGTTCAGAGGGGTTCCCTGAAGTGTTCGGACCAATCTCAAATCATCATCGCAGCTGAGTTGAAGGAATTGGATGGGTTTTCGCATTTGAGCAGAGCTGAGCTAGATTTGCTTCGCAAGGGCAGTTTTCCGGCGATGTGTTGAGCTTACGGGTTCGAGGCTCATATCTTGTGTGACGGCAAGATGAATTTGAGCTCAGAGAAGGGATAGATGCTAGTTTAGTTAGTTAATTTCAGTTGTTTGTAGCTGTAATTTCCATTACTGCCGTGTTTGGTTTCTGTCTTGGTTTCAGATTGGTTAAGTTTGGTTTCTGAATTGTTTTGCTCTAATTAGTGTTTAAATGCTGCTAGTAGTTAGTTAGATAGCTTGTTAGTGAATTTTTAGAGTTAATTCAGTTTGTTTACAGTTCACAGCTTGCGTTTCAATTCAGCTGTAGCTGTGTATCAACTTGGTTTCTGCAATTACTTCAAGTTCAGTTTGTTTCTGCATTTCATTCCTAAAAATTAGATATCACGTGTAGTATGCTAAGGCAAAAGGTTTGAATGTACTTCGCATGTGAATCATTTCTGAATTGAGCTTTACTTTTGAAATTTTGTTCAGCTGTGTATGAGTTTTCTGCATTAAGTTTCAGCTGCGTATCATGTTTGTTTCCTGCGCATCAGTTTACTTCCAGCAATGGTTAGCTTGCTGTTTCTGAAATTTGTGGCACTTAAGCAATAGCTTTATTTAAGCTTCTTTGAATTCTAGTATGCGTGTGAATTCAGCTTGCATCTTTTGCTTGTGCATCCAAAACATTTCTGAAATTCTGCATCCAGATCATGCAATTCTGCACTCATGTGCTGCTTCGGATTTGAGCTGCATTCATGGACAGTTTCTGTAGAATTAGGAAATGTTTCTAAGCTGATTAGTAAATTTCTTAGCATCAGTTCCTTATATCATTGAATTGTTACTGAATTCATATTGCTGCATTCGAAATTTCTACATTAAAAATCTGTTTATCCAATTCTGCAACCTGGCTGTGCCGTTTCTGCTGATTTGCCAATTCTGCACATCAGATGTGGAGCTGAGTTGTTGTTTCCCATCAAGTTTCTTGTGAAATTCAGCTTTTGATCGCTTACTTCAGCTTCATTTGCCTTACATCAGCCAATAGTTTCCCATTTAGCATCAATTTCAGCTCCTGGATCAGTCACTGCAATTTCTGCAGTAACCTGCTGAAGTTTATCTATCCTTGCTGCGGTTCTGCATCAATTCATTTCTGCATCCCAGTTTCAAATCTGTACCCAATTCATTACTGTAATTTTTAGTTGTAGATGCTAAAGTTTGTATCAAGAAAGCTTGGAAATTGAATTCCATTGCATTTGAAATTAGTTGCTTGCTTGATTTGCATCTAAGTGGAGTTTAAATTGCCAATTCAGTCCATTAGTTGGAGTTATACCTGCACGTTTGATTTCTGCATTGGAGTTATATTTCTCATTCATTTGTTCAATTTCAATTGCTTCACGTTAGTTGTTTGTTGGATTTTGCTTTAAAACCAGAATTGTTTCCCAAAATTGGTTACTTAGATTTTTCCATTGGCTGAGTTGTTGATTACCATCACTTGTTTAACTTCTTAGCTAAGTTTCCTTTCCTTTCATTGTGTTTTCATTTTCATTTGCAATCCAAACCCCAATCACATTCGAAACCCAAAAACAATCACGACACATAAATACAAGCATGAATCACACAACATCAACTAGTCCCGAGGAAAAATACGACCTGTGGCCCCTTTACTACGTTTTCATATTTTGATTGCAAAAAGGGTTTCCAGCATCTTTTTATAAATATTAAATTCTGACGGATCCACATTTCGTGACAATTTAATCCAGTATTTCGGGTCCGTCAAATTTTTGGCGACGTTGCCGGGGAAGGAAATAGTTGATTTGTTTGATTTTTTGCTTGTATGCCTTTGGACATATCATTGGGTTCCATTTTATTTTGCGTTATCTTTTGTATACGGTTGCTGCCATTTTTCTTGTTTGTTTTGTGATAGGACTGCAGGTTCGAAATGTTTCCATCTAATTACCAGCAGTCGTGTCCACAATTTCAGCAGAACCAACCTTTCAATCAGCAACCAAATCAATTTTTTCAGCCACAATGTCAACAATTTTAGCAAGATTTTCAACCAAGTCAGAATTTTCAGATTGGGCAGCCACTATTCCAAAGTTTTCAGCCCCAAATTCAGCCCAACTTTCAGCTACCTTATCAACAGGATCAATCACTTTTTCAAGGAATTCAGCAAGGGTGTTTAAATAATCAGAATTTTCAGCAACCACCCTTCCCTCAAGTTCAACCAAACCAAGAATTTCACCATCTTAACCAAAATTTCCAGCAGCCTTTTGTAAGTTTTCAGCAAGGAAATAATCAGTTTCAGCTTCAACCTCAGCCATGGCAGCAAGAATTTCAACCCATACAAAATTTTCAACAACATTTTCAACATTCACAGCCATACGATCCAAATTTTCAGTTTCAAAACCAGAATTTCCAACCCACTCAACTTCAGTGTTCACCACCACAATATCAACCTCAGATCCAAGAATTCCAGGGCTATAATTTTCAGCAATCTCCGCCAACTTGTGAACCAAATTTCTCAGCCTATTCAACCATTTTATCAACCCCCACAGTCTCAATTTCAACAAATGTTTCAACAAGAGCTTCAAAACCTCGGAAGGCAAATGGAACAAGTGGCTAGTGATTTGAATCAGATAAAAGCCCAAAGATCAGAATAATTATCTTCTCAAGCTACTTTTAATTCTGAGAGCCTCGGAGTTGATTTCATATCAGTTCAAGGTGACCCTAGTGCATGGCCAAGACCTTCTTCAAGTGATCTTGCAAAATTTGTGGAAGAAGAAGAAGAAATTATTAAAATCAGGGCACCTACAACATGCATCCCTCCGGAGATTCCTATTCAAAATTTGTTTCCAAATTTTTCAGCTCCAGAAGAAGAAACTAAAGCTCCATAGGACCATTCTCATCTTTTATTTTGTGATGATAGTATTATTGATGGTCCTAATTTTTCTGATATTGATGTTGTAACGCCCCAAAATTTCCATTTTTAGTTCATAAAGTCCTTGAAAGTAGTTAGAAATGGTTTAGAAATATTCTAGATATTTTTAGGGATTTTTAGAATATTTTTATGGAATTTTCCGAGTCCGTTTGGTATTTTTGGAAAAAGAAAAAGAAAAATAAAAAGAAAAAGAGGAAAAACGTTTAATGGGCAGTCGGGCGTTCGAACCCGCGACCACCCGGAAACCGGAAGCGAGCGAGACCAGCCAGGCTAGGGGTATCAAGCACAACAAGGGACGGAGAGAAGGGTATTTAAAGTATGGTTAGGTTGATCGGCCCATAAGTATAAATAGAAAATTTAAAGAGAGAAGTTGGGATTTCTCTCAAACCCTTTCGGCCAACACCCTTGCGCCGACCCCTCTCCCTCTCCTCTCTTGTGCGCACGCCACACCAAGCCTAGAGGGCCGGCCAAGGCTTTCTTCCAAGAGATTTTCCTATATTCGGGATCCCCGCGACGAGAGGAACGCGTAGGCGCGAAGAATTCGTCGAGATCTCAAGTTTCTTCCGTGCTCTAGACATTAATCTTGGTTGTAAGTCCAAGATATCAATGTAAGTACTGCTCACCTGCAGTAAGAGGCGGTTTTTCCGCGAGAATTTCCTTTAAAAGTTTTTAAAAGTGATATTTACTTCTTGTTAAGATTTTTGCATGTGATCTTAGTTCATTATATGCTTATATATTTTATTGAGTGCCCTATATGAGATTAGGGACCAAGAAAAGCTATGAGAAAAGAAAAGAGAAGATAAAGATAAGAAAAGAAAAGGCCAAGGCCTTAAGAAATCCCGAAAAGTCAAGACTTAGGGATTTTAGCACGCAAGGTGCTCCAGAAAATGCCAAGGCATTTACAGATAAGAAAGAAAAGAAAGAAAAGCTATTTTATTTTTCTAAGACCAGTACCCGGCGTCCAAGGGCGTCGTTAAAGAAATCCAGGTGTCCAATTCCAAGGTCTTGGCCCTGGTAGACCAAGGTCTGCTCTATTAGGATTGGTGGCTCGCTAACCCAACCTTTTAGGGAACGCGCATGAGATGGTACTTACGTCTTCAGTGGATCCAAGTGATTATTATTTTTAAGTATATGCTTTAGCAAAGTTTCCTAAAGTTTCAGAAAGTTTTCAAAAGTTAAAGAATAGCTGAAGTTTCAAGTTGAGCCAAGAAAAGTAAATTGAGATTTATTATTGCTTGAGTATGCATGTTTTGAGCTATACATGTTCTTAGTTTTCTTTCAAGCATATTAGTATCTCATATGATGTTCAGTTTGATCTAGAAGCATGCTTGCATATTTCGAGTTTTATTTGTGAGCTAGATAGTACTTACTAAGCTTTATGCTTATAGATGCATTTCCTCTTATTGCAGATAAAGGTAAAGGCAAGCAATTCTGAAGGAAGACGACGAGGCGGTGCTGAGTAGAGTGTGTGTGGTGGCTGATTATGGAGAGATCTTTGAGACGAGACAATTTAGTTATTTGAATTGCAATGTTTAAGTTTATTCAAATTTCAAGTTCTTGCTTATGGAGATTATAGAGTATATGAGTTTTGGATAGTTTTACATGCTCAATTTCTTAGAGTAAAGATTCCATGTCATTTCATTTAGCATACATATCCTTATGATTGCATTGGATGAGTAGAAGTGTAAGTAGTTAGAGATATTGATACTTTTTTAGAGAAAAAGGTGTTTGTGCCAAGATAGTATCAATTTCCCTTTGAATCAAGTTTTTATTGCTTAAAAATGTTTAGAAAAGTTGCAATCACATTTCATAATGCATTAGCAAGGTTGTAGAACATGTATTTGGCGTTATGAATGCATAGGAGTCAAGATTGGTACAAACTCTATTGTTAAAGTTTATATAAACTTGTTTAGTTTATTTTCTTCCATAAAAGTCCTAAATTCAAGTTTATGGATTCGTTTGATTGGCTAAATTGTTTAGGAGACTGACATAGAGTATAGAAATGGTGTCGTAGTTTGATATGGCTCGAAACTGAATGAATGGTGGACTTAAGAAGCAAGAGCCGAAAACCTGTAATTCTGATTACAGGCGTACCAGTCGACTGCTACGTCACCAGTCGACTGGTACGGGCAGTTTAAGTTGGGTGAGGCTTGATCAATAAGTATCAACTACGAGTTTTGAGAAGGAAAGTGTGACACGGTATCATGCATGACTACTTAAATTAGAATATCATTCTTAGATGAATTCAAAAGTTTAAAAAAAAAGATTTCCGCAATTTTTAGTCGTGTATAAAAGTTGAGAAGTAGAGAAAAGTAACGATCCGTCTAAGGTAGGAGAAGGCGGGTCGCTACAGGTGGTATCAGAGCAGTTCCCATTCTCCAGCATCACACACACATCAGCATCAACCTTGCCGTCTTCAAGTAAGAAAGCTTTAAGTTTCAGTTTTTCTATTGCTCCTTTATTTAATTGCAGTATAGAGAAATGCTTAAGTACTACTCACATGTGCATAGAACAAGGAAGCATGTTTAATCCCTTAGTATCACGGAATCATGTTTAATCCCTAGAATGGATATCAGATTTCTAAGTAAGAAGACAAGTTTATACCTAGAGATGTAGTAGTGATTTCTTGTTCCTTTATGCATTATTAGATGGCAAGAAGAGGCCGAGCTCCTAATGCTAATAACAGAACTCCAGTTCAAGATAACAGTGAGCCTGGCACAGAACAGCCAAACCTTATGGCAGTCATTGCTCAAATGCAAGCTCAGATTACAGAACAACAGAAGACCATCGCCACACTGATGGCGAATCAGCACCCAGTGCCCCCTACACCACCCACAGTAGGAGTGGGAACTCCAGTGGTGACTGAAGTTCCACCCGTCACACAGGAGACCCCTGCCGTGAACCGAAGACAAGAAGCATACCTCGTCCAGTGGCAGAGGCTGAAACCAGAAAGCTTCTCAGGCACGACTGAGCCCTGGGATGCCCAGGCTTGGTTCAAGACTTTAGAGAGCACGATGGAGCTTCTTGACTGGCCAGAGGTTGAGAAGGTCAAATGTGCCTCCTTCTGCCTAACTGGAGATGCTCGTATGTGGTGGGAGCGAGTCAAGAGTAAGAAGATAGTCAACCAGATGAGCTGGGCAGATTTTGAGCACGAGTTCTATGAGGAATTTTTCCACATGAAGGTTACCAACAAGCATTTCGAGGACTTCATGGAGTTCAGACAGGGTAGCCTACCAGTGGGAGAAGCAGTCGCAAAGTTCAACAGACTAGCTCGCCTCTGCCCAGAGCTAGTCAGCACAGAGAAGGAGCGAGTCAGACTGATGCTCCGCATGCTGAACCCTGAGATAGCACTCAACGTGAACAGCGGGATGCAACGACCCCAGACCAGCGAGGAGTTGGTCAGTAGTGCTCTAATCTCAGAGCACTACCTGAATAGCATCAAGGCACAGCAAGCACAGCAGAAGCCAGTCCTGATTGAGAACAAGACAATAGGAGGCCAGAAGCCTCAGCCAAATAGCCAGAACTGGAAGAACAAGAACCACAAAAGGAAGCAGTGGCCTGGCAGCCAGAAAGGAAAACCAGAGAATAAGCAAGCTAGGTATCCACCTTGTCCTAAGTGTGGGAGGAACCATCCAGGGACATGCCTTTTGGGTGTAACTGGATGCTATGCATGTGGACAAGAGGGACACAGATCCAAAGACTGCCCAAACAAGTTCAAGGTACTTCCTCAGCAGTCCGTACAGTATGGAGGCCAGCCTCAGTTACATTACATGCCTACTATACTGGAGGGACCTCAGATCAGTCAAGGAGGGTTGGAAGCAGCACCAGTTCCAACCAATGCCAGAGTCTTTTCCCTCACGAAGGAAGAAGCTGCCAGCGCCTCCACGGTCGTAACAGGTCAAATAGTTATTTTTCAGCATTTAGCTACTACACTGTTTGACACTGGGGCGACCCATTCTTTCGTATCAGTACCTTTTGTAGTAAGTTACAGGTGCCTACAGAGAGTTGGGAGTCTAGATTCCTGACAACTCTCCCTTCAGGGGAAATCATGGAGTCCACCCAGAGGCTCCGGGCTGTGCCAATCAAGATTTCAGACCGAGAGCTATATGTCGATCTGATAGTCCTTGCGATGCAGGACTTCGACATCATACTAGGCATGGATTTCCTCAGTAAGTACAACGCTTCAGTGGACTGCCGTAGAAGGAAGGTGGTTTTCAGCCCAGAAGGAGAACCACCATTCGAATTTCAAGGAGCCTCAAGGAGGAAGACTCAGAAATTTCTCTCAGCCTTGGCAGCCCACCAGATGCTAGAGCAAGGGTGTGCTGGTTTTCTTGCACACATAGTGGAATCAGAAGCAAAGGAAGAACTCAAGCAGGAGGAGGTACGGGTAGTCTGCGAATATCCAGAAGTGTTCCCAGAAGAATTACCTGGACTACCTCCCAACCGAGAAGTGGAATTCGAGATCGAGCTAGTGCCCGGTACCGGTCCGGTCTCGAAGGCCCCATATCGTATGTCTCCAGCAGAGTTGAAGGAATTACAAGAGCAACTCCAGGAGCTACTAGACAAGGGCTTCATTCGCCCGAGTCATTCACCCTGGGGAGCTCCTGTACTATTCGTCAAGAAGAAGGATGGATCTATGCGTCTGTGCATAGACTACAGAGCTCTGAACAAGGTGACCATCAAGAACAAGTACCCCCTTCCTAGAATAGATGATTTATTTGATCAACTCAAAGGGCTACAGTGTTCTCAAAATAGACCTGCGTTCTGGGTATCATCAGCTAAAGGTTAAAGAAAGTGACATCCCCAGGACGGCCTTCAGGACAAGATACGGCCACTACGAATTTGTAGTAATGCCTTTTGGAGTAACCAATGCTCCAGCAGTCTTCATGGAGCTGATGAACCACATCTTCAGGGAGTATCTCGATAAATTCGTCATTGTATTTATTGATGATATTCTCATATACTCACAGACTCCAGAGGACCATGCTACACACTTGAGGATAGTGCTGCAGATCCTTCAGCAGGAGAAGCTCTATGCAAAATTCTCAAAGTGTGAGTTTTGGCTAGATCAGGTGACCTTCCTAGGTCACATTGTATCCAAAGAAGGCATTCAAGTTGATCCAGCCAAGATAGAAGCAGTCAGCAACTGGTGTAGACCCAAGAATGCCAGTGAGATCAGAAGCTTCTTAGGCCTGGCAGGATATTACAGAAAATTTGTGGAGAACTTTTCCAGAATAGCCTCTCCTCTCACAGCCCTGACCAGAAAGAACAGAAGTTTGAGTGGTCAGATAAATGCGAGCACAGCTTCTAGAACTGAAGAAAAGATTGACAGTGCTCCCATCCTGACTGTTCCAGAGAGTGACAAGGCCTTTGACATCTACAGTGATGCATCCAAGATGGGCCTTGGAGCTGTTCTCATGCAAGACGGTAAAGTGATAGCCTATGCCTCCAGACAGCTCAAGGACTATGAGAAGAATTACCCTACACACGACCTTGAGCTAGCAGCTGTGGTTTTTGCACTGAAGCTCTGGAGACACTACCTGTATGGAGTGTAGTGCAGAATTTTCACAGACCATCAGAGTTTGAAGTACTTCTTCACTCAGAAGGATCTGAATATGAGGCAGCGCAGGTGGCTAGAGTTGGTCAAAGACTATGACTGTGAAATCCTCTACCACCCAGGTAAAGCTAATAAAGTGGCAGATGCACTGAGCAGAAAATCCTGTGCAGCACTGATGTCCCTATCATCACTGTCTCTACCACTTCAGAAAGAAATAAAGGATTTTGGAGTCGAGGTAATAATTGGGCAACTTTTTGCATTGACTCTAGAGTCAACCCTGCTTGTGGATATACAAAGAAAGCAAAGTCAAGACCCAGAAATCCAGAAGATCAAGCAGGGGATCCAAGAGGCAGAAAATTCAGAGTTTCGAGTATCAGATAGTGGCATCCTCTATCTTGGAGACCGCCTTTGCGTCCCCAATGATGAGGAACTAAGAAAGAATATTTTAGAA
>JAGFNQ010003679.1:179564-267434 GCA_024364735.1 Boesenbergia rotunda | reverse complement strand
TAGGGATTTTTGATATTTTTATGGATTTTCCGAGTCCGTTTGGTATTTTTGGAAAAAGAAAAAGAAAAATAAAAGAAAAAGAGGAAAAACGTTTAATGGGCAGCCGGGCGTTCGAACCCGCGACCACCCGGAAACCGGAAGCGAGCGAGACCAGCCAGGCTAGGGTATCAAGCACAACAAGGGACGGAGAGAAGGGTATTTAAAGTATGGTTAGGTTGATCGGCCCATAAGTATAAATAGAAAATTTAAAGAGAGAAGTTGGGATTTCTCTCAAACCCTTTCGGCCAACACCCTTGCGCCGACCCCTCTCCCTCTCCTCTCTTGTGCGCACGCCACACCAAGCCTAGAGGGCCGGCCAAGGCTTTCTTCCAAGAGATTTTCCTATATTCGGGATCCCCGCGACGAGAGGAACGCGTAGGCGCGAAGAATTCGTCGAGATCTCAAGTTTCTTCCGTGCTCTAGACATTAATCTTGGTTGTAAGTCCAAGATATCAATGTAAGTACTGCTCACCTGCAGTAAGAGGCAGTTTTTCCGCGAGAATTTCCTTTAAAAGTTTTTAAAAGTGATATTTACTTCTTGTTAAGATTTTTGCATGTGATCTTAGTTCATTATATGCTTATATATTTTATTGAGTGCCCTATATGAGATTAGGGACCAAGAAAAGCAATGAGAAAAGAAAAGAGAAGATAAAGATAAGAAAAGAAAAGGCCAAGGCCTTAAGAAATCCCGAAAAGTCAAGACTTAGGGATTTTAGCACGCAAGGTGCTCCAGAAAATGCCAAGGCATTTACAGATAAGAAAGAAAAGAAAGAAAAGCTATTTTATTTTTCTAAGACCAGTACCCGGCGTCCAAGGGCGTCGTTAAAGAAATCCAGGTGTCCAATTCCAAGGTCTTGGCCCTGGTAGACCAAGGTCTGCTCTATTAGGATTGGTGGCTCGCTACCCCAACCTTTTAGGGAACGCGCATGAGATGGTACTTACGTCTTCAGTGGATCCAAGTGATTATTATTTTTAAGTATATGCTTTAGCAAAGTTTCCTAAAGTTTCAGAAAGTTTTCAAAAGTTAAAGAATAGCTAAAGTTTCAAGTTGAGCCAAGAAAAGTAATTGAGATTTATTATTGCTTGAGTATGCATGTTTTGAGCTATACATGTTCTTAGTTTTCTTTCAAGCATATTAGTATCTCATATGATGTTCAGTTTGATCTAGAAGCATGCTTGCATATTTCGAGTTTTATTTGTGAGCTAGATAGTACTTACTAAGCTTTATGCTTATAGATGCATTTCCTCTTATTGCAGATAAAGGTAAAGGCAAGCAATTCTGAAGGAAGACGACGAGGCGGTGCTGAGTAGAGTGTGTGTGGTGGCTGATTATGGAGAGATCTTTGAGACGAGACAATTTAGTTATTTGAATTGCAATGTTTAAGTTTATTCAAATTTCAAGTTCTTGCTTATGGAGATTATAGAGTATATGAGTTTTGGATAGTTTTACATGCTCAATTCTTAGAGTAAAGATTCCATGTCATTTCATTTAGCATACATATCCTTATGATTGCATTGGATGAGTAGAAGTGTAAGTAGTTAGAGATATTGATACTTTTTAGAGAAAAAGGTGTTTGTGCCAAGATAGTATCAATTTCCCTTTGAATCAAGTTTTTATTGCTTAAAAATGTTTAGAAAAGTTGCAATCACATTTCATAATGCATTAGCAAGGTTGTAGAACATGTATTTGGCGTTATGAATGCATAGGAGTCAAGATTGGTACAAACTCTATTGTTAAAGTTTATATAAACTTGTTTAGTTTATTTTCTTCCATAAAAGTCCTAAATTCAAGTTTATGGATTCGTTTGATTGGCTAAATTGTTTAGGAGACTGACATAGAGTATAGAAATGGTGTCGTAGTTTGATATGGCTCGAAACTGAATGAATGGTGGACTTAAGAAGCAAGAGACGAAAACCTGTAATTCTGATTACAGGCATACCAGTCGACTGCTACGTCACCAGTCGACTGGTACGGGCAGTTTAAGTTGGGTGAGGCTTGATCAATAAGTATCAACTACGAGTTTTGAGAAGGAAAGTGTGACACGGTATCATGCATGACTACTTAAATTAGAATATCATTCTTAGATGAATTCAAAAGTTTTAAAAAAAAAGATTTCCGCAATTTTTAGTCGTGTATAAAAGTTGAGAAGTAGAGAAAAGTAACGATCCGTCTAAGGTAGGAGAAGGCGGGTCGCTACAGATGTTGCAGATATGACAGAAGGAGCATGCATAGAAGATGATTCCATAGGTGTAGGGGATTGCACTAAGCCCCAGGGACCACCACAAGATTCAGAAGATGAACCAGAAAGTGTAGGGACTTGCATGGTGGAAGCAAGAATCCAAGGATCACCTATTCCAGTTGAGTGTCCACCAGAGCTTAAGGCTGAAGAGGAGCATGTACTTGACCAGGAGGAGAACACGGATACATCTACTCTTGTAGAACCTCCAGGTATTCTTCAGCACGCTCAGGTAAGTATTTCTCCTCTTTGTTCAGAAAAATTCAGAAAGGTACCTAGTGCTGACTTTATTAGTTATGATGAATTTATTGATATACCTTGTGTAGAAATTGTTTGTGCAAATCCAATAGAGGTACCAAAAATTGATTTCCTTGGTCATAATGCATTATTTGATACATCTCTTGTAGATATGGATAGCGAAATAATTTTAGAGGCACCTATAATTGATGTTGTTTGTTATGATGAATTACTTGATACATCTCTTGTGGATATGGATAGTGAAAAATTTTTAGAAGTGCCTGAAATTGATGTTATTTACTTTGATGAGTCTCTTGCTATATCTTATGCTGAGGTTGAATGTGAAAAACTTATGGAGGTATCTGAGATGGATTTTATTGGCTGTGACACATTGCTCGATACATCCTTGATAGGAAATAATTGTGAAAATACTATTGATGTGCCAAAAGTTGATTTCATAGGTTGTGATAAGTTTCTTGATATACCTTTGGAGGATATTACTTATGAAAAATTCATTGAGATACCAAAATTTGATTTAATTGGATATGATGCAGTTTTGGATTCATTTCATGCAGAGACTGATATTATTTTATTTCTTTCTGACCTTGCACGCTTGAGAGAGGTATTACATTGTTTTACAGGGTCCAGAAGACTTCAGGAGTGGGTGCTCCAACTGAACAGACTTCAACCTCCTGGAAGGACTTCTAAAAGGCATAAAGAAGGAGGAGATGATTTTACATTAATTCGAAGCTCTCCATTCCTTCAATGGATTTTGAACCTAAATCGCCTTCGGCCACCGGAGCATATTTCTGCAAAGTTCAAGTGTGGGGGAGTCCTAATTCTCCCAGCCACTTATGTCCCTCCACTACCACGATGGAGGCTACTTCTGGATAGACTCCGTCCACCAGAATAAAGGGCAGATTGTTCTTTCTTGTATTTTTTTATTGCATGTTTCATTTTTATGCTTTCTAGAAGTAAAATTTTCTTTTTAATTGAGTCCTTGTCAATAAATGTATGTTAGTTCTCTTAGAAGTTTGTTTCTTACATGAGTGGAAATAAATGTATCCCTTTAGATTATCTCCATAGCATGTTAGAATCTCTTGGAAAATAAATTAAATTTGGTTGTTAAAACTTAGGATTTGAGCTAATGGATGAAATCTTGGATGCTTGAGTACTACTTTGCTTTAGATTCTTAATTGATGACTTGAGATGGATTATTTTTGCCTAGTGAGAATTAGCCTTATATTTGTGATACACATATGTTATTGTACTCTAGAACTTGCTTAGGTTCTTTCAAAATCATATTCCAATGATTGGATCACATCTATAGAGGCTAATCCATTTGTTTCCCTTTCCACATAAATTTTTAGCATTAATCATGTTTATTCTATTTTTCTTACTTATTTCCTACTCTTACCCTCACTTTTCTATGGACTTGTTGTTCGAGATGTTTCTTAATGCTATTTTGCCCGAGACGGACAAAGATTTAAGTGTGGGGGAGTGATTGGTGATTTGGAAGCAATTTTTATCAAGGATGCACTTCATTTCGAAAAAAAATTTTATTTTTGCCAAATTGAGTGGAGCTTGGTATCAAGAGCAAATGAAGAATTCAGTTATGAATTGGAGATGAAATTGTTTTTCATAGCAAATCCGGCTGAAGAAAATTCCTGTGAACTAAAAAAAAAAGGAAATGACAAGAAATCAATGTGCCAAATTGAGTTGCAAGAAAGGGAAGTGGTCAAAGATTGAAAACAATTGAATGATTCTTGATCATCATTTGAAGCTTCAAGGAAGTTGCACCTCAAGTTGAATTCGGGTGAGGCAAATGGAATGAAAACAGAAAAAAAAACACAGATCAGAATTTGCAAAGAAGGAAAAGCTGTGCCAAGTTGAGAAAAGCTGTGCATGGTTTTAAAATGGAATGCAATAGCAGAATTGCAGCTATATATTGGCTGTAATTTCAGAACCATTGTGAGAAATCTGGAATGCAGCTGTGCAAGGTTTGCTAGCAATTGAAGAAAATAGTGAGTATCAAACACATTAACAGAGAAAAAAAAATCAGTGAGGCTGAAATCTGAAATAGCTGGGATCAAGACCTTCCATCTCTATTTGATGCTAACTGCTAACCAGAAAATGCAGGAGTTTGCAAGGTCTGAGATTGAAGCCATGGAGCTAGAATCTGGAGCAGGAGAATGCAGGGAAAAATTTGAAACAGAAGCAGAGCAGGAAATGGAAGGAAGTGGCAAAAATTTCAACTTGTTGAGCAGAATTTTCGAGTGGAACACTTTAAGTGCTCAACTTCTTCTAGATGCCAACTGATATGAAGGAATTAGAGTTTTGTAAGATCTGATATGCTCCATTAGAAGACTTGAGAGTAGAGAAGACAAAAAAAAGAAAAACAGTTTGAAAAAAAAAGAGAAACAAGAACAAGGATGACACGCAATTGAAGTTGACACCATGAAATTCAGTGGAGTTTTCTCATCAGAATTACAGCCTTGCATGACCACATTCTGACCTCACTAGAGAAGGAGGAAGACAGAAAAGAAAAAAAAATGATGAGAAAAGAGAAGGAAGAAATTGGCACGCAAATGACAAATTGGCACAAAGGAACTAATGAGGTCTTTTCATTTAATTTTTGAAGGGCAAGGCAAAAGTTTCACTCCACCACACTTTTGATATCACTAGAGGACTGTAAAGAGAAGCAAAATGCATTGGAAATATCCTCAAGCACTCAAGTCTTCCACTTTATTCATTTTTCCATTTCCTTGGCTTTTACTCCATTTCTTAGCATTTTCCATGTTTTCACTTGTTTTTGTAGATGTGAATCCTAATCATGACTAATGGTGGAGAGTAGATAATAAGCAAGCCTATGATAGTGCAAGAAGCATGTGTGTTTGAGTGAGCTCCACTTCCATCATCAACTTAGAACTTAAGGAGAGAGCCACCAAAATTTTCCTTGAAAGGCTAGTGAGTTGAATTCATCTCAATGACTCATGATGGATGAAAAGGCTAAGTTGTTGATTTAAGGACAAGATACTAATCCATAGAGCTTAGATTTATGAGAATTGACAACCCTAGGTAATTTCTTTTCAATTGCTTCTAATTATGCTTAAGAAAATCTAGGGGATACTTATTTAGTAGTTTCGCGAGACGCTCAAGGTTAAGTGTGGGGGAGTTGATAAATACCATTTTGTTGATTATTTTAATTGCTTAAATCCATGTTTGACCTATGTTTTTATTGCTTAATTGTGAAATTACCCTAGGTTTTAGAACTTACCTTTATTTTGGACTTAATTGCAAATTTGCATAAAATTGGATTATTTGGCCACTAAATTTTTGATCTATTTTTGTAGGCATGAAAGGTTCTTGGACCTAGGGCATACTGGGTCAAACTTGAGTCGGAAGTGACCCGGATCGAGTTATCAAGATTATGATTAAATCTGGGCCGTCCGATTCAAAAGCGGCTAGATCTGAGCCATCCGGGACCATCTGAAGAAATCCGAGCTAGGGTTAGGGTTGATCAAACACTCTGATCAAGATCTGAAGGTTTCAACCCAATCAGAGCTCAATCAACCGTTGGATCAAGCTCGGAGGGCTCTAGATCGTCCATTCAAAGATTAGGTTGATCTGGACCATCCGTTGCAAATCTGATGGATCCGAGCTACCACAAGGTAGATCCTGACCCCAGATCATCATCATCAAAGTTTGGCTCAAATCAGAGCAAGATCAGCCATTGGATTTTCTCAATTCAATCTGAGCCGTCCATTGCTAACTATTTAATCAGAAACGCTCCCCAGTTCTTCCCTATCGCGTCTCCGCCGTTCTTCGTCTTCTTCGCGTGTTCTTAGCATTTTCTTTCGTAGTTCTTCATTCAAGGGGCGCGACCGCATCATTCTATCCTTTGGATCAAATTCCGGATCATTGGCAAAGTGTTTCCGAGAAGAAGCTAGCTCTAAATTGCCCAAGAACAGGACTGATCGAGGTCTCGTCAGTTTTGCCGTCGCTTCCTGGATTTCAATGCTGCGCACCATTTCGTTCATCTGAGTAGTTCAGAGGGGTTCCCTGAAGTGTTCGGACCAATCTCAAATCATCATCGCAGCTGAGTTGAAGGAATTGGATGGGTTTTCGCATTTGAGCAGAGCTGAGCTAGATTTGCTTCGCAAGGGCAGTTTTCCGGCGATGTGTTGAGCTTACGGGTTCGAGGCTCATATCTTGTGTGACGGCAAGATGAATTTGAGCTCAGAGAAGGGATAGATGCTAGTTTAGTTAGTTAATTTCAGTTGTTTGTAGCTGTAATTTCCATTACTGCCGTGTTTGGTTTCTGTCTTGGTTTCAGATTGGTTAAGTTTGGTTTCTGAATTGTTTTTCTCTAATTAGTGTTTAAATGCTGCTAGTAGTTAGTTAGATAGCTTGTTAGTGAATTTTTAGAGTTAATTCAGTTTGTTTACAGTTCACAGCTTGCGTTTCAATTCAGCTGTAGCTGTGTATCAACTTGGTTTCTGCAATTACTTCAAGTTCAGTTTGTTTCTGTATTTCATTCCTGAAAATTAGATATCACGTGTAGTATGCTAAGGCAAAAGGTTTGAATGTACTTCGCATGTGAATCATTTCTGAATTGAGCTTTACTTCTGAAATTTTGTTCAGCTGTGTATGAGTTTTCTGCATTAAGTTTCAGCTGCGTATCATGTTTGTTTCCTGCGCATCAGTTTACTTCCAGCAATGGTTAGCTTCCTGTTTCTGAAATTTGTGGCACTTAAGCAATAGCTTTATTTAAGCTTCTTTGAATTCTAGTATGCGTGTGAATTCAGCTTGCATCTTTTGCTTGTGCATCCAAAACATTTCTGAAATTCTGCATCCAGATCATGCAATTCTGCACTCATGTGCTGCTTCGGATTTGAGCTGCATTCATGGACAGTTTCTGCAGAATTAGGAAATGTTTCTAAGCTGATTAGTAAATTTCTTAGCATCAGTTCCTTGTATCATTGAATTGTTACTGAATTCATATTGCTGCATTCGAAATTTCTGCATCAAAAATCTGTTTATCCAATTCTGCAACCTGGCTATGCCGTTTCTGCTAATTTGCCAATTCTGCACATCAGATGTGGAGCTGAGTTGTTGTTTCCCATCAAGTTTCTTGTGAAATTCAGCTTTTGATCGCTTGCTTCAGCTTCATTTGCCTTACATCAGCCAATAGTTTCCCATTTAGCATCAATTTCATCTCCTGGATCAGTCACTGCAATTTCTGCAGTAACCTGCTGAAGTTTATCTGTCCTTGCTGCGGTTCTGCATCAATTCATTTCTGCATACCAGTTTCAAATCTGTACCCAATTCATTACTGTAATTTTTAGTTGTAGATGCTAAAGTTTGTATCAAGAAAGCTTGGAAATTGAATTCCATTGCATTTGAAATTAGTTGCTTGCTTGATTTGCATCTAAGTGGAGTTTAAATTGCCAATTCAGTCCATTAGTTGGAGTTATACCTGCACGTTTGATTTCTGCATTGGAGTTATATTTCTCATTCATTTGTTTAATTTCAATTGCTTCACGTTAGTTGTTTGTTGGATTTTGCTTTAAAACCAGAATTGTTTCCCAAAATTGGTTACTTAGATTTTTCCATTGGCTGAGTTGTTGATTACCATCACTTGTTTAGCTTCTTAGCTAAGTTTCCTTTCCTTTCATTGTGTTTTCATTTTCATTTGCAATCCAAACCCCAATCACATTCGAAACCCAAAAACAATCACGACACATAAATACAAGCATGAATCACACAACATCAACTAGTCCCGAGGAAAAATACGACCTGTGGCCCCTTTACTACGTTTTCATATTTTGATTGCAAAAAGGGTTTCCAGCATCTTTTTATAAATATTAAATTCTGACGGATCCACATTTCGTGACAATTTAATCCAGTATTTCGGGTCCGTCAGCGTTCCCGTGCTTAGGCCTTGGATGTACTGACCTTGGGGGGTTGGGAACCAAGTAAAAATCCCGTGTGCACTTTGTTTGTTCGTTCGTTCTTTCTATTTACTGCTGCACTAACTCTATATCTAGAACGATCGAGAGTTTACAAAGATTCCGCAAAGTTTTAACCGGTCGATATTCATCCTCCCCTCTATCGACGACACTGGTCCCCACACCAAGCTCATTTCAAATTCACTCTCCATAATTTTGACAAATTCTTTTAAAAAGTTGGAATTTGTAGATCCAAATATTATATCATCAACATATATTTATGCAATAAATATATCTTTTCTAAGGTTTTCACAAATAATGTGGAGTCAATTTGACCTTGGTTAAATTCCTTAGAAATTAAATAGGTTGATAATCGTTCATACCATGCCCTAGGTGCTTGTTTTAACCCATAAAGGGCTTTGCTAAGCTTGAATACATGTTCAAGTTTGTCTAAGTCCTCAAATCCTGGGGGTTGCCCTACATATACTGTTGGGACCGGGTGCATGTCGACAAGGATACGAGTTCGTAAAATTTTAAATTTTTACGTGCAGCGGAAGAATTTGCATAAAATAATTTCCTAAATTATTTTAACTTCGTATCTAGCATGCAACCTTATAGTGTGTTGACATAATCATAAAATAAAACTTTGTGGAAATGTAAACAAATTTACCAAGTACCTCTCGTAACTCGAAGTAAGGGACGAGATCCAACCGTAGCGTCCCTTGGAAGCTCCGCCTCTATTCGCGTCCACGCCGAGTTCTCTTCGGGATGACTTCGCAAAGTCATGAGTTTTGTACCGACGAGAACTACTAGATTCTCGGAAGGCACAACTAGATGAACAAGAGAGGAAATATAGTAAACTAACCAACGAAGTAACGGAATCGAATTCCGAGAAGAGAGGAGTCGCTATCCGCTTCTTCTTCTTCGTGTTCGGGTTCTCCTTCTTCTTCTTGAAGCTCACGGCCTCCTCCAAGGAGTCCTTTGTGCACTGGCCCTAATCCTTTAGGGTGGGCGCCGGCCCTAGGCAAGAGAGGGAGAGGGAGAGGAGAAGAGATTAAGAGAGAGAGGGAGAGCTCTATGATAAGTTAATTAGGAATAAGGGCTAGCTTTTGGTTCCTTTATATAGTAGCAATTCCTTTGCTAAGTCTCCCTCTAAACCGAATTAACGAAATTAACGAAATTAGTTATAAGAAATTTATCTTATAAATTTTCTTATTAATTATTCCGTTTAAACCGAGTCTTTATTATAAACCAATTTATAATAAAACTAATTCTTCTTTTTGGAATAAATTTTTATAAGAAATTTATAAACTTTCTTATTATGGAAAAATCAATTCATAATTGATTTTATAAAATTAAAATAAACTAATTCATGGATTATTTTAATCTTCCATAAAAGAATAAATTTCTATAAATTTTATTTATATAAATTTCTTTATACAAATTTATTTATCCATAATTTATAAAATAAATTGCACTAGATTTATTTTATCAATTAAACCAAAATTAATTGGTTTTCTCCTCTTATTGTGGCCGGCCACCAAAGGGGGTTTTGACACCCTCTTTGGCCGGCCAAACCAACCCAAACCGCCGCGAATTAAACTCATTTAATTCGCCCAAAAAGCCTTCAAAAGACTTAGCCATTTTTAGCTTCCATTGCGCCTCCGATTAACTCAGATTTGACTTATTTCTCTTGATCGGAAAATCGAATTTTCAACTCGTTTTAAATCCCTCGGATTACTCGTAATGCGTGTGACTAAATAGGCTTTCGATTTATGTTGGCCGTCTATAATCAACCAATTATAGAACGATCATGAGTGGCACCTAGTAGTACATCATGATCCCCAATTAATCGAAAGATCAACGGTTTGACCTCAGAAGAAATTATTCTGAAACCCTTCAGCAGCTCTACTAAATCGTGCCCCATTCCCTTCACCATCTTATACCCACTTGGTTCAGGACACGGTCTATTTGTGTCAGTCCCCACTAGGCTGACTACGTCACACCTAGCCCAAGTAATGTCTTTCTCGTCCTTTGGATTTCTAATTACTCTCATGTATTTAAGAGACTCGCACTCTTAACATGATATACTCTGGCCAGAGGTTTTTGAGTAACAATCCGACGATAGGCCTGGGTATACCTCTCCTCGCAAGGAGTGGTGAATCCTTTGTAGGCTGTTCAAACATCTTCAGGCACTTTGGCTTATACCCAATCATCCTGGGTCCACACCTCCTTGGAGATGCTTGCTTAAGATGTTAAAGTATAAGTCTTCATGACCAAGATGACTTGAACACCGCAAGTCAAAGGAACATCGCACTTGAGCTGCAGTAAGAACTTCATTGACATATCTATATAGATAACCATATGAAGTTTTACAGCTAGTCACTCCAATGAACTAGTTCCCTTAACTAGCATCCATGTTTATCTCCGGACATCCCAATGTCACCAGCCAGTGAGAATCAGCTGATTAGAGAATAACCCATGCTAGTCTCAACAGAATTGATAGTGTCCGTTTTTATCAATTCATCGACTAGGGATAATTTCAATACTTCACATTTGCACATTAGAGATAATCACTAGTTGTGATCCCATCACAAATTCTCTTATGCTGTGAGTTGTATTGCGGACATTCAGTAGATGAGTTTAAGATCCCAATCAAATACACAAAACATGTATACTCAAATAGTGAATTATCATTTATTAATATAAATGTTTACATCATAAGGCGATTGCCTTAGGACACTTCTCTCATATCACTAACAAACTCCCACTTGGCCTAATGCCAATCGCTACGGTATCCAATACCACAGGCTCTAACATGACCCTCAAACTTGCTTTGAGGCAAGGCCTTAGTTAAAGGATCCGCTATATTCCTTTCAGTGGGAACTCTCTCAATTTGTTTGTCATTCCTACTTATAATCTCTCTGATCAGATGATAGCGTCGAAGCACGTGTTTGGATCGTTGATGAGACCTTGGTTCCTTTGCTTGTGCAATAGCTCCATTGTTGTCGCAGTAAATCGGCACTGCTTCATCAATGGTTGGAACCTCATCAAGTTTCGAGACAAACTTCTTGATCCAAACTGCTTCCGTGGTATAATCCGCTATGGTGTCTTGTTTGGAACTTTTCCAACTTACTGCGCCTCCATTCAAAGTAAATACGTATCCAGACTGTGATTTGGAGTCATCCTTATCTGTCTGGAAACTGGCATTTGTATACCCACGTATTACCATATCTCCTTCCCCATTTATTAGGAACACATCCTTAGTTCTTCTTAAGTACTTAAGGATTGTCTTGACAGCCGCCCAATGATCCATTCCTGGATCCGACTGGTATCTGCTTGTGACGCTTAAAGCATATGATACATCGGGCCTAGTACTTAACATAGCATACATGATAGATCCTATTGCGGATGCATAGGGAATCTTATTCATGCAAATCCTCTCGTCTTCTGTGCGCGGACACATAGACTTCGAAATGTTGATCCCATGCCTGATGGGAAGGTAACCTTTCTTGGATTCCGACATGCTAAACCTTTTTAGCACTCGGTCTATATATGTAGACTGCGAAAGACCAAGCAACCGTTTTGATCTATCTCTATAGATTCTAATCCCAAGGATATAGGTTGCTTCTCCTAGGTCTTTCATGGAGAAAGTTTTGGACAACCAAATTTTAACTGTCTGTAAAACTGATATATCGTTTCCTATAAGTAATATGTCATCGACATATAATACTAGGAATACGACTGCACTCCCACTAACCTTCTTGTACACACAAGGTTCGTCAGGATTTTGTGAGAAATCAAACTTTTTGATTGTCTCATCAAAACGGATGTTCCTGCTCCTAGATGCTTGCTTCAGTCCATATATGGATCGTCGAAGCTTGCATACATTGGTTTTATCAACCGATGTGAAACCTTCAGGTTGTATCATGTATACATTCTCAAGCAGGTTTCCATTAAGGAATGCTGTTTTCACATCCATTTGCCATATCTCATAATCGATAGCTCATTACTATGAGTTATCGGTTGTGGGTCTAGACTAGGTGTCTCTGTAATGTCTATTGGAGTTTCTTGAACTTCATCAAGTTCAATGCCACTCCCACTGTTTTCTTGTAAAAGAAACTCTTTTTCTAGAAATACAGCATGCCTTGAAACAAACACCTTTTGTTCCAAGGGATGATAGAATTGGTAACCCTTCGTTTCCTTAGGATACCCAATAAATAGACATTTATCAGACTTAGCATCCAATTTGTCTGATATAACCCGCTTCACATAAGCAGGACAACCCCATATCTTAAGGTGAGTTAAGTGAGGTTTCTTACTATTCCAAATCTCATATGGAGTAGTAGAGACTACCTTGGTCGGGACTCTGTTTAGCAACTAAACAGCTGTCTTAAGTGCATAGCCCCAAAAGGATTTTGGAAGAGTTGCATGATTCATCATAGACCTAACCATGTCCATCAAGGTTCGGTTGCGCCTCTCAGATACACCATTATACTGTGGTGTATATGGCGGAGTCCATTGGGACAGTATCCCATTGTCCCTAAGATAATCTTGAAACTCTTGACTTAAGTATTCACTACCCCGATCGGATCGAAGTATTTTAATACTTTTGCCAAGTTGTTTCTCTACTTCATTTCTGAACTCTTTGAATTTCTCAAAAGCTTCAGATTTGTGTTTCATCAAGAACACATACCCGAATCGTGAGTGATCATCGATAAAGGTGATGAAGTAGCTATAGCCTCCTTGTGCTAGAGTTGACATTGGTCCACATACATCGGTATGTATTAGACCAAGCAATTCTCCCACTGGATTACCTTTTCCGGAAAAGGGTAATTTGGTCATCTTGCCTTTTAGGCATGATTCGCATGTATCAAATGAACCGGGTTCAAATGATTCCAAAATTCCACATCGGTGTAATTCGGTCATGCGTTTCTTACTTATATGGCCAAGACGACAGTGCCACGTGTAGGAGTCTATTCGATTATCTATTCGAGCACGTTTGTTGCTAACTTCGATATTGAAAACGTCACTGGATAAATCTAACGTGTAGATGCCATTGCACAAAGTTCCATTCCCATAAAGGACGCCATTCAAAGTTATGTAACAACAATTGTTACTAAAAGTTAAATGATAACCTTTTTCATTCAAACATGAAATAGATACAATGTTCTTTATTAATGAAGGAACAAAATAATAATTATCCAATTCTAAGACACGTCCAGTGGGGAGCTTTAGCAAATAGGTTCCGATGGCAACAGCAGCAATCTTTGCTCCATTTCCAACTCGCATATTTGCTTCTCCTTTGACAAGTCTTCTTCTATTCCTTAGCCCCTGTATGTCATTACATATATGTGAGCTACACCCAGTATCAAGTACCCAGGTATTTGAGGAAATAGAGTGACATTCAATAACGAAGATACCTGAAGAGGAAGGGGCATCAGATGCCTTATTCTTCAAGGACTCAAGATAAGCCTTGCAGTTTCTTCGCCAGTGACCTTCCTTGCCACAATGATGGCAAGTCCCTTTTGGTTTCTTTTCAGTCTTCTTGGCCTTTTTCTTCTTCCCTTTGTTCTGTTCTTTAGCCTTCCTCTTAGAACCTTTCTTTGAGGAACCAACTAACAGTACCGCCTTTTGATCCTGCTTTACAGCGGGCTCAACAGCCTTCAGCATGTTGATTAACTCAGGAATGGTAGTCTCCAGCTTGTTCATCCGATAGTTCATCACAAATTGTGAACAACTTTTGGACAGACAATTCAGAATTAAGTCAATACTTAGTTCATGATCCATTGCAAAGACGAGTGTGCCCAGTTGCTCAATGTACCCCAACATTTTTAACACGAATTGTGAGGCAGAAGTGCCTTCCTGCATCTTTGAGGTGAAGAGGAGTCTGGAGACCTCGAACCTTTCGGATCTCGCCTGCTCTTCAAATAACTCATGAAGATGGAAGATGATGGTATAAGCATCCATATGCTCATGCTGCTTTTGCAGCTCAGGTACCATAGATGCTAGCATGATGCAACCCGCCATTTCAGAATCGGTCACATGTTTCTGATAGGCCAACAATTGGTCTGGAGTTGCATTCTCTGGAGGATGGTTGGGAAGTTGATTTTCAATGACATAAGCAAGCTTTTCCGCCTTGACGACTATCCTTAGGTTTCGAAGCCAGTCCATGAAGTTCGGCCCAGTCAGTTTATTGGTGTCCAAAATGGAACGCAAATTCAGAGAAGACATGATCGAGTGATTAACCTAGAAATACAAATTGAGTTTATGTGAGAAGATTGATTAAAGAATGTATCAACATACATTAACAAAATCCTATTTATTTTTCAAATTGAATAACCCTTTTTATCAATTCGAGAGATCGTAGGAACATCTCCAAATAGGCTGATATCCAACCATAGATAAGAACAACCATGGCTGTGGCCATCAAGTCATTCTTAGCTATGAAGGTAGGTAATTATACCGATTACATATCACATATATGCAACTATCACATTATGCTATCATCTAATTAAATGTTTGCATAAATCATTGGGTTGCTAACTCATTAACAAGTATGCATCATATACATAGCACCCAACTGCACCTCTTTTCGCATCGACCTTGGCTGTGGCACAACAAATCGATGCTCCAAGCTTAAGGCTGACCCATTAATCAAGAAATAGTTTTAATATGGTTGGAGCTCATTCAACCGTTTAGTCAGGCTTGGATGTGTCCAACAACCAAAACTAAGGATTGACCTCTGACTCCAACTATATTATACATAAACTAATTCCATGGTTTGAATATGTTGAGGTTCAAGTCGGGCATGGATGTGTCCATCAACCCAAACGAGAAACAAAACTCCGATTCTAACCATATTAATGGAAGGTGTTGGCCTTAATATTTTGTAAGGGGTTTTGGGTCTCATCTTTTCTAAGCACATTCATGACATTTGTCATGACTAACGATTTCCTTAATAAAGTATGTATGTGACTTAAGTTATCAAGTCTCATTAATTGAATTAGGAACCGGATTTCCTAATTCTAATCTCATACTTTATTAAAGGAATTGTTTTGGGAAATAATTTCCTAAATTGTCATAATCAATTTCGGAAATAATATGTTCAAGACTTTGATTTCTCTAAATCAAAACTTATTAAATTAAGAGACAATTCCCTTAATTCAACCACATATTATTTTCATGAAAATCTCATTTAAGAAACTCTATAGGAAACCATTTTCCTAATTAATTTTGGAGACAACAATATGTAAGAGCATCACCTCTTCAACATATTTTATTCATGGATTTAATTAATTACAAGAAATTATTTTCTAAGGGTGGCTCCCCGAGGCTCAGATACCCAAAGAAAAGTAATGTGTTGTAAATCTAATTGGACGGCTCCCCGAGGCTCAATCCAAATCAAACATGACAATTTCAATTAAAAAATTAGGAAATTAAATTACAACAACTAACTTTAAATTGGACGGCTCCCCGAGGCTCAATCCAAAATAAAGAATTTTATTGTCAATTTAAAAACCAATTCAAATTTAATTGTCAATTAACTGTCCATGAATTTGTCTAGACTTTCTCAAAAGAAAGTGTCCAAAATTGCGAGATTTCAAAATTAAATTTTCAGAATAATTGTAAGTTTCTGGTAAAAGGAAAACTTACATATTTCCAAAAATTAGAAAATTTCTAAAATAGAAAAATTTCTAAAATTTGGAATGTTTCCAAAGATGGGAAGTTTTCACAATTATCATAAAATTTTAGAAACTAGAAAATTTCAAACGTTTGCGAAATTTCATGAGGATTTCCAAACTTTGAAATTCCTAAATCTAAAATTTATTATAATTTGAAAGTTTCCATAATTGAAATTTTTTTTTCGAAATTGAGATCATGACAAAGTTTTCGACAAAACAATTATATGATTAAGTCGAACACTAACCGGCTCTGATACCTCTGTTGGGACCGGGTGCATGTCGACAAGGATACGAGTTCGTAAAATTTTAAATTTTTACGTGCAGCGGAAGAATTTGCATAAAATAATTTCCTAAATTATTTTAACATCGTATCTAGCATGCAACCTTATAGTGTGTTGACATAATCATAAAATAAAACTTTGTCGAAATGTAAACAAATTTATCAAGTACCTCTCGTAACTCGAAGTAAGGGACGAGATCCAACCGTAGCGTCCCTTGGAAGCTTCGCCTCTATTCGCGTCCACGCCGAGTTCTCTTCGGGATGACTTCGCAAAGTCACGAGTTTTGTGCCGACGAGAACTACTAGATTCTCGGAAGGCACAACTAGATGAACAAGAGAGGAAATATAGGAAACTAACCAACGAAGTAACGGAATCGAATTCCGAGAAGAGAGGAGTCGCTATCCGCTTCTTCTTCTTCGTGTTCGGGTTCTCCTTCTTCTTCTTGAAGCTCACGACCTCCTCCAAGGAGTCCTTTGTGCGCCGGCCCTAGGCAAGAGAGGGAGAGGGAGAGGAGAAGAGATTAAGAGAGAGAGGGAGAGCTCTATGATAAGTTAATTAGGAATAAGGGCTAGCCTTTGGTTCCTTTATATAGTAGCAATTCCTTTGCTAAGTCTCCCTCTAAACCGAATTAACGGAATTAACGGAATTAGTTATAAGAAATTTATCTTATAAATTTTCTTATTAATTATTCCGTTTAAACCGAGTCTTTATTATAAACCAATTTATAATAAAACTAATTCTTCTTTTATGGAATAAATTTTTATAAGAAATTTATAAACTTTCTTATTATGGAAAAATCAATTCATAATTGATTTTATAAAATTAAAATAAACTAATTCATGGATTATTTTAATCTTCCATAAAAGAATAAATTTCTATAAATTTTATTTATATAAATTTCTTTATACAAATTTATTTATCCATAATTTATAAAATAAATTGCACTAGATTTATTTTATCAATTAAACCAAAATTAATTGGTTTTCTCCTCTTATTGTGGCCGGCCACCAAAGGGGGTTTTGACACCCTCTTTGGCCGGCCAAACCAACCCGAACCGCCGCGAATTAAACTCATTTAATTTGCCCAAAAAGCCTTCAAAAGACTTAGCCATTTTTAGCTTCCATTGCGCCTCCGATTAACTCAGATTTGACTTATTTCTCTTGATCGGAAAATCGAATTTTCAACTCATTTTAAATCCCTCGGATTACTCGTAGTGCGTGTGACTAAATAGGCTTTCGATTTATGTTGACCGTCTATAATCAACCAATTATAGAACGATCATGAGTGGCACCTAGTAGTACATCATGATCCCTAATTAATCGAAAGATCAACGGTTTGACCTCAGAAGAAATTATTCTGAAACCCTTCAACAGCTCTACTAAATCGTGCCCCATTCCCTTCACCATCTTATACCCACTTGGTTCAGGACACGGTCTATTTGTGTCAGTCCCCACTAGGCTGACTACGTCACACCTAGCCCAAGTAATGTCTTTCTCGTCCTTTGGATTTCTAATTACTCTCATGTATTTAAGAGACTCGCACTCTTAACATGATATACTCTGGCCAGAGGTTTTTGAGTAACAATCCGACGATAGGCCTGGGTATACCTCTCCTCGCAAGGAGTGGTGAATCCTTTGTAGGCTGTTCAAACATCTTCAGGCACTTTGGCTTATACCCAATCATCCTGGGTCCACACCTCCTTGGAGATGCTTGCTTAAGATGTTAAAGTATAAGTCTTCATGACCAAGATGACTTGAACACCGCAAGTCAAAGGAACATCGCACTTGAGCTGCAATAAGAACTTCATTGACATATCTATATAGATAACCATATGAAGTTTTACAGCTAGTCACTCCAATGAACTAGTTCCCTTAACTAGCATCCATGTTTATCTTCGGACATCCCAATGTCACCAACCAGTGAGAATCAGCTGATTAGAGAATAACCCATGCTAGTCTCAACAGAATTGATAGTGTCCGTTTTTATCAATTCATCGACTAGGGATAATTTCAATACTTCACATTTGCACATTAGAGATAATCACTAGTTGTGATCCCATCACAAATTCTCTTATGCTGTGAGTTGTATTGCGGACATTCAGTAGATGAGTTTATGATCCCAATCAAATACACAAAACATGTATACTCAAATAGTGAATTATCATTTATTAATATAAATGTTTACATCATAAGGCGATTGCCTTAGGACACTTCTCTCATATCACTAACATATACTTCTTCTTTTATGAACCCATTAAGAAAGGTAGACTTGACATCCATTTGGTATAGTTTAAACCCTCTATGGGCTGCAAAGGCTAGTAGCATCCTAATTGATTCAAGTCTGGCTACAGGGGCATATGTTTCATCATAATCTAACCCTTCGACTTGACTAAACCCTTTAGCTACTAAGCGGGCTTTGTTTCTCACAATTTTCCCTTGATCATTCAGTTTGTTTCTAAATACCCACTTAGTATCTATAACTGATTTTTCCTCAGGTTTAGGAACTAATTCCCAGACTTGCTTTCTCCCAAATTGGGCTAGCTCTTCTTGCATTGCTATGATCTAATCTGGGTCAGGTAGGGAAAAAATTATGCATTTATTAAAAGAAATAAAGAAAAATTAACCAGAAATGCATAATTAAATCATACCGGGGCGGGATTGTGAAAGTAGGGTGATTGAGGACAAGCGAAGAGCTTTCGGGCGCCTTAGAAGGAAGAGGAATAGAAGGGGAGTTCGTTTGGTGTGGCAAATGAGCTTGGGGTGAAGTCTTTATATAGTGTTTCACGGGCGCCCGTGACAGCTGAGGCGCCCGAGAGCTTCTCGGGCGCCTGAGTCAGGGTGGTCAGACCCTTTTGGCTGCTTTGACCGTTGACCAAGTTTGACCATTGACAAGGTTTGACCACTCAATAATTAAGTTAATCAAGTCCTAGATCTTAGAATTATATTCAAGACTTTAGTTTGATAAGTTAATTTTGAAAAAGTGATGTAACTTTAATTTTTGAAAAATTATTGAGTGAAAAAAATGTAGAGTTAATTTAAAAAAAATAAATTATTTTTAGAAAACATGTTGGATTAATTGAGAAAAATTTTTGAATTACTTTTGAAAAAATTTGAATTAATTTTAAAAAATTGACCTACATTATTGGGTCTTAGACATTTCACCCAGTTCTACGTTACAAAACAGGTTTTTTTATCTGTTTTGTGAGATGTATTATTTTTATCTTTGAATTAATGTTAAATTTAAGATTTAGTTAAAACTTGTATTAGATTCAAATTTATCAAATAATAAATTGAATTTGAGTTTCGATAATCGACTTCTAGGTCTTGGCGAGGCACAGAGGTCTTCTTTGGCCATAGCCTTATTGGAGCAACAACCCTTTCCTTGACAAAGCCTTTTATCGAAAGTTCATTTTCAAATTACTTCTTGAAAAATTTTGGTCTAACTAGTTTAGGTTTTGGATCGGTAGCTTTGGCTAGTTCTACCAGACTAAACAGACCAAGTAGGGTATGCCTTACCTTACTTGACCTTATTAGAAGGGATTCCCTAACGTACTATCATCTCACCTCCACCTAATACTAGGTTGTTCAAGTTTTAAGTAACTCTTTTGTCCTTAAACTAACCAATCCTAATTCTAAGCATAATAAAAAAATAAACATGCAACACGCAATTAAAGCAAACAATTATCTAAGTAAAGTTAGAATTAGAGTAATACTCTGGCTTTCGAAATCAGCAAGATTGTGAATTAAATTTTCTAGCATATTACGTTTCAGGGTTTCATTTTTGTTCTAATTTTTTGAAATTTGCCTTAACTAATCTATATGATTCAATCACGTTATTTGAGGTAAATACGGGATTTTCAAATAATGTAAATGTACCTTTCTCGATTGTTTGTCCAGTATTCTTGACGGTCCCTTTTGTTGTAGGTGGCGAAGATCGACTCTTGCGAGTGGGGCACTGATTCTTGTAATGTCCTATTTCGCTGCACTTAAAACATATTATATGATTTTTAAATTTTGAATTTATCATGTTACTGTTTGATTCCATGTTGGGAATCCCCCCCTTGATTTTAGTCGTCTTTCTTTTTTGTTTCTTCAACATCTTGTAGTGGTCATGAGCCAATCAGACCAGTTTCCGACGATCCCCTTTTTCGTCGTCAGACTCCGAATCTGAGTTGGACTTGGGTACTGGTTGAGGCTTATTCTTTGGTGGTTCTCTCGGAGTTTTCCCTGCACTAGAAACTATACCTTCCTCGACCATTATAGTATCAGTTTGGTTATTTAATCTTAATCCTGAAAAAGATTCAAAATTGGTTACCGATTTTGTTTCGGCAAACTCGCCTTTTGACTCTGGTTCGATTTCGAAGTCGGGTACGGATTCTATCTCATCTTTTGATCTGAAGTCAATTTCGAAGTCGAGTGCGAGTCTGTCTCAGCTACTTATGCTTGAGCTGAGAATGCAAAATAACTTACCTGATCTTCTTCTTCATCTGAGTTCTCTTGATGTAGGTTGATCAACTTCTCCCAAATTTCTCTAGCACATCCGAATGAACCGACTAGCTTGAGTTGTTCTTTGGTTAGGCTACATTGTAGGATTGCAGTTGCCCTTGCATCTGTTTCAATCTTGTTGAGTGTTGGTTCATCCAGTTTGTCCCACGCGATTGATAATCCATCCTTTGCGGGAAAAGAGAATCCCGTTTGGATTATCATCCATATGTCCATATGGGCCTTCAGATGAGATTCCATTTGACTTCTCCAATAATTGAAATTCTCGCAAGAGAAAAGCGATGGACGGGCACTATTCCATTCTTGGTTGGCCATTTGAATTTTAACCTGAAAAATATTTATCACAAAGAAACTTGTTCCAAGACTTAGTATTGGATTAGTAGTGCGGCAGGAAAAATATTGCAAAAAAAAAATCGAGTGGTGTTGCACCAACCTCGATTAACGAGAAAAATACGAGGAAAAAATATTTAAAATTCGAAAATCTGAAAAAAAATGCTCAACTGGTGGTTGCACCAGATTTGAGCCACCCGCTCTAATACCACTTGTGGGATCATTTAGAATCGATAGAGGGGGGGTTAATATCGATCGATAATTTTTCGGAAAAACTTAGAGTAGTTTGCGCAGCGGAAAAGCAAAACAACGCTAACACGTATGTTTTTACTTGGTTCGGAGTCGCAGTCGACTCCTACTCCAAGGCCCACGGTCCTTGACCGTTTACGATGGACAATTCTATATTGGGTAAAATTGTTACAACTTGAGTACAAATATAGAATTTTAAATACAGCACTTAAATGAAAATTATAACGACAACCGGAAGATTAGAATGTCGGCGCCGTGGGTCGTCGTTGGCGCTTGAGTCTTGAGCATGGAGCATTTGGAGTAGAGCGCTTGAAAGAATGCATAGAAATAAGTTGTGTTTGAAGCCAAGGGGGTGAACCCTTTTATATAGCAGTCACTAGGGCGCCTGTGTTGAAGGGGGCGCCTGACACGTGGCCCATTCTGCGTGAAGCTCAATCTACAGACTTGGTCAACGCTTATCCCTTCAACTGGGGCTCCTGAGTTGACTGGGGCGCCTGTATGAACACAGGCACCTCACTTGATGATGTGGTAGCTTGCATCGAGTGGCTTGGAATCAACCCTGTCTGGGGCGCCTATATCAACACAGGCGCCTGATCAAATAGGCGCTTGCCTTCATTGAGGCGCCTGGGAGCAGAAACGTTTCACCCTTCGTTCCTGCAACCAGGGTTAGTTCCAAAACACAATAAACAATATAATATCATTTAAGCATGATTAACAGCCTGAGCTGTCTTGGTTCTGACTTTGGGCTTCCCAAATGGAACCCTAGATCGAACAGACGCCTAATGTTCGCTCCTACGGGGAACGCGTCCTCACCTACTCCTTGTTGGGGCAATCAACCCTAATATGATCTGGAGGATCATGGTTTTGATGTGCGTGGTCAATATGGTTAAGTTAGGGGTTGTTGTTGGACTAACATGTGTATGTGGGTGTGCAGGTTTATAGGTACACATGGACTTGGTTGATGTCTTCAGGTGAAGGGTGGCATGGAGGCAAGCTGGAGGCTTGAGTGCGCACCCGAGGGACCATGGGCAAAGCAGGAACAATGAAGCCGAAGGAATCGGACATCGAGGCGTACGTGAAGGATAGCATGGAGACAAGCTGGAGGCTTATGTGCGTATCCGAGGGACGAGGGCCAAAGTCGAAGAAGGCTTGAAGGTGATGGATCGAGGCTGCTGGACCAGAGACGATGAGATGAGGGACGCGGACTTCGAGGCATGCATGAAGGATGACATGGAGGCAAGCCGGGGGCTTGTGTGCGCATCTGAGGGACGGGAGTCGAAGATGAAGAGGGCGTGAAGGCAATAGATCGAGACTGCTCTGGGAGAGTCAACCAGGTCGTGAGGGTCCGAGTGATGAGTGATTGTACTCGAGGACTAAGCCAGGAGGGTTCGAGTGAGGAGAGAAATGTACTCGGGGAGTGTAACCCTAAGCTTAGTAAAGGACCAGTCGACTGCTCTGGTAGCAGTCGACTGGTGATGGCAGTAATGGCTGGCTATTTCGAACGTTGGCTGTAACAGTCGAATCTGAGTGGGACCAGTCGACTGCCTCAGGGGCAGTCGACTGGTAGCGACCAGTTTAGACTCGGGCTTTATTTAAAAGAGCTCATTTCATGCTTTTGTTTCTTGGCGAAACTTGCTTGGTCAAAGCTAGTTAGTAGCCTATTGTACTCAGGTAGTGTCCAGATCTTGTGGAGAGGTTTCTCCACCCACAAGGAACTACGAGTTCTAGCCGGAGGTGCTCCAGGAAATCATCCACCGATGGATTAGGGATCGCCCACCTTACGGGCAGCTGTGAAGTAGGAGTTTATCTCCGAACCACGTAAATCATGAGTGTCTTCTTGTTGTTAGTTTTATTTTTTTTACTTAGTATATTCCTCTTGCGCACTAACAACGTAGGTAGAAGATTCAAAAATTACTATTCACCCCCCTCTAGCAAGGCGTAACGATATAACAAGTGGTATCAGAGCGAAGGACCGCTCTTATTAGACTAACCGCCGAGGGAGCAAGAAAGCTAGAGAGGAAAATGATGGAAGATAAGCTAGGAGATGATATAAACACACACCAACATATGACCATGAAGATTTTGCCTATTGGAGAGCAAGGATGAAGATGTGGCTTGGAATGGATTGGGAGTGTGTGATGACCATAGAAGAACCATTCGAAATCCCTAAGGACAAGCACGGAAAGAAGCTCCGACCAAGATATTAGACTAAGGAACAACAAGAACAATCTAGGGCAAATGAAAGGTAATTGGTATATTAATCAATATTTTGCCTAACAATGTTTTGAGTGGTGTAGGGGCATATAAAAATGCATATGAGTTGTGGAACAATTTGGAAAAGTGTCATGAGAACCCTACACAAACTCAAATAGTGGAAGAGCAAATAGAAATGAGCTCAATGGTCCAAGAAGACCAAGAGGGAGAAGAAGTGTCAACCTCATCAAGTGAGGTGACACAATTAAGTGAAAAATCATCAACTTCTCAAGAGAAGAAGAAGTATCAATTTCAAGAGTTGAGGGGGAGGAGAGACCCTCATCCACACAAGAACAAGAAAAAGCTCCAATCTCCACCAAAGCCAAATCAAAAGAACACATTTTATGTTTTGGATGCAACAAAAGGGGACACTACAAAGATAAGTGTCCATTAGGTAAAAAGGAGGAAATCTCTAAACCCAAGTCCATTCAATTTAAATCTAATGTGGGTTGTAGGGAAAAGCAAGAAAAGAAGCACATTAGGTACTATACTTGTGGGGAGCTAGGACATTATCACACTCAATGTCCACGGAAAGGAGAACTTAAGAAGATGGAGCACTTACGAAGATGGGAGAAAGAAGAAAGGAAAAGGAGCTCACATTAAGGGGGAGCTATAAGGGTAAGGGAGGTAATCCCTAACTTTACTTATGCTAAAATGCTTGTATAAATGGTAGAAATGTTAATAATTGCTTGCCCATGCGTGTTTTTGGTTTTAAACATCATGATAGAAATAAAAACACTATTGCATGCCAAAATACCAAACAATCCATGTTTCATGATAAATCTAGGACTTTTAGACCTAAGGACCAAGGCATTAACCCTAAGAAAGGGAGACACATGCCTAGAAAAATGAGTAGATCTAGGAATGGTCAATATGAACTTAGTGATACTAAGGTTAGGAATTTAGAAAAGGAAAATTAAATTTTAAGAGCCAAACTTGATAAATTAGAAAAGAACCTAGATAAGCTCATTAGGGGATCCAAGGGAGTAAGGATGATACCAAATGATCAACACCCTAGAAATGGTAGGCCGGGACTAGGATACCATTCTAGGGAGTCAAATGATAAGAAAAAGGGGTACTCGAGAATGCCCTATGATTATGGTAAAGATAAGGTCAAAAATGGCAAGGAAAAGCCATTTCAAAAGAAAAAGAGGGATTTGACCAAGAAACAGTGTATAGAGTTAAGAGAGTCACAGTTGAAGGTCAAGAAGCACCGAAGGAACACCGGTGTAGCCTTGCAATTATAAGTGAGTTACCTAGGGTGGCAACTAGAGATAGGAGCTCAAGGGAGAGCCCTAGGAGCCAAAATGGGATTCATGGCCAATGGATCTCAGGAAGATTTCTTCTAGAGATTAGATGAGCTATGAAGTGTGCCAAAGGGTTTAAAAGGCTAAGGTTAGTCTTAATCCTAGGAAATTGGTACACTAAAAGAAGGTTTATGAAGAAAAAGGTGGAAATAGAATCATATTGGAGAAAATTGGTTTTTAATGTGTAAATGTCATATAATTTGGTGATAGAAATGTATTATGATTGGGTGTAAGAGGATATATCAAAAAGAGGTCAAAATTAAACTTTTGGATAGGTTTCAATAACACAATTTGGAGAGTTTTGAATTTTGTATCCAATCTTGGGATCCGGAGTAGATTTATTTGAAAACATATTTTTCCCAAGTAGACATAGGATCCACAAATCTCTCCACGAAATTTCAGATTTTTTGAAGATTTGTGGAATTAATTAGACGTTTTTGAATTTGGTACTGGAAGACTGAATTTAAAGTATTAGTCGACTGCCCTCGGGGCAGTCGACTGGTCCAGGACTGGGGAACATTCTGTATGTTTTACCAGTCGATTGCCCCATGGGCAGTCGACTGGTCTAGAGTGAGAAACATTCTGTAAGTTTCACCAGTCGACTGCCCAGGGGCAGTCGACTGGTCTAGAGTAAGAAACATTCTGTAAGTTTCACCAGTCGACTGCCCCAGGGGCAGTCGACTGGTCCGCGGGTTTTAAGTTGGAACAGATCGCACGGGGTGGCCAAAACTTAGGGTTTTGAGTGCCACCCCCTGCGAAAGCTCCTCCTCCTCGACCTTCTTTCGTGTTCTAAGACCTTCCCACAACCTAGAAACTCTTCCCAAGCCTTCTCCTACCTCCGATCTACAACCTAGGGTTTGTGAAACTCCTCTTTCAAGCCGATTCTCTGCTCATTGTCATCATGCAACGTTTGGGAAAAAGGTAAGACCTTGGATAGTTTAATTTTTCCCATTTCAACCATGATTTGGAACTAATGTGTTGATTTTTACATGTTTTCTTTATCTTTTTCCTTTGTGGGGTGGTTTGGTATACATGCATGTGTGTGTCATGATTTAGATTGGCTTCTAAATGGTCTAGGGGTGAGGGTTCATCCCAGCAAGGTCGGGTAGACTCGGGAGAGTCTAGGTTTCGGTCTGTGGAATGTAGAAGAGATTTGACGACAATGAGTTTGTGATAATGAATTGTCGGTATCTAAACAAGTCTTATTTTCAAGAAAAATCTCCTCAGATTGCCGACATGATCACATATTTTGGGTTAGACCAGTTAGTTTACTGTCACCATGACATCAGCCTGGATTTATGTAAAGAATTTTATGCAAATCTCACGTGCATTAATTCTGATAGTGGCCTATACGAGTCCATGGTAGCTGGAGTACGCATCCCCTTCTCATCCATTGTTTTAGGTGAATTTTTAGGGTGTAGGGTATCTCATCATGCATTCACTTATTTTCCTACCGTTGTTGAGCCCCTCTCTCTCTCCATGACATCACCATTGATCAGATTCATATGCATTACTTTAGAAGACATCGACATGATACAGAGCGTATCTTTGATGCCAAGCATATGAATCCTTTTAGTCATGTTTTGTACAAAATTGTCATAGAATGCATCTTGCCCATTGTCACCAAGGGGCGGGCTAGGATTAGGCTGCCACATTTGGTGATGATGTATGCCTTGGAGAGGAGGCTTGACATAGACATCTCCCTGCATGTGTTTACCTCCATCTGTCATTTTTCCCATAGTGTGAATGAAAAAATCTACATGCCTTTCTGCCACATCCTGACCGAGTTCTTTGAGTCCCGAGGTATATGTACATCTAGTGGTCAGGTCCGTCACTTGTCCAAGGATTATGATCAGATTGGCACACGCTAGTTATCCTTGGCAGGTATCGAGTGCAGGCAGGGAGAGTTTGTCTGGAGGCAGCGTCCTGAGTCCTCCAGCTCAGATGAGGAGCTCGCTGGCGGAGTTACACGCGAGGAGTTCTCCCAGCTTCGGTCGGAGGTTCATGGCCTTCGGGAGGACTTCCACGGCTTCCAGCAGCACTAGATGGAGATGCAGATGCAGCAGCAAGAGATGTATAAGATGATGCAGCAGTGACATCTGACATATCAAGGTCCTCCTCCTCCTCCTCCGGGCGATGGCATGGAGTAGATGTTCTTTGATGAGCTTAGTGTTGAGAGTGCTTTGTTTGATGTATTTTTATCTCTCAAACACATTCATTTTGGGGTTGTATTATTCCGCTACTTCGGGGCTTTAGCCCTTGTGACATTTTCATGTTTTTTAATCATGTATGAACTATTTGCCTATGTTTTCGTGTTATGAAATTTTATGTTTTGACTTGATATTGCTTATATGGGATGAAACTAATAAATTGCTATTGAATGATAAGCTATGGTTTTTGAGTTAAAATCTTTGGTTATGCTTTCATGATATGATATGAAATCTTATGTCATGGTCTCGTATGGATTATATTGCTTAAAATTCATTGGTTAATTTTGAATGATGAGATTTTTGTACATAAGGGCATAAGAGAGGTTTTTATATATGTCTCTAGGGTTGAGAGATAAATAGGGGGTGGTTTTTGTCATGTTAAGAATACATATGAGAAAGGGAAGAATTGAGGACAATTTCTTGTGTAAAATGAGAATGATTAGAGTTGGCAAATACAAGGAATCATGAATAGAGTTGAAAGTTGATACAAAATGCCAAATTTTGAGAAATTTCGAGTTTGTACCAAAAGTTAAGCACATTTGACATTTTTCATGAAACTATATTTTTCTAGGATAGAGAATATCCTAACAAATGTGCTTGTAAACTTTTAGATTTTTCAGAGTTTTGTAGAATTTTCTACGCATTTCTGAAATTCCGCTGGAATTTCAGAAATGGGAGTATCAGTCGACTGCCCTAGGGGGCAGTCGACTGATGTTTCAGGCAGAATGGGTTTCAGTGATTTCTGAGGGGTTTTTCAAAAATCTGGTGAGTTCTTTCTGACACTAAGGGTAGGATTGCTTGGGGCAATCTTTTTGATGGTGTCAAAGGGGGAGAACTTGGGTGTTAAGTTAGGTTTGGAACTTAACTTTGGTTGATTGGTTTATAAAACTTGGGTGTTAAGTTGGGAGAACTTAACTTGTGTTAAGTGTTAAGTTGGGAATAACTTAACTTGGTGTTGGCAATGAAAATTGAAAGTTGGGAGAAAGCATAGGTTAAGGGGGAGGTTTCCTCTTGTTTATTATGCTTTGATTTTCAATTGCTATTGCTATTGTTGATTATGTTTACCTAACTTAACATATTGCCACACATCAAAAAGGGGGAGATTGTTGGGGCAATCGACTCTAATATGATATGGAGGATCATGGATTTTGATGTGTGTGGTCAATATGGTTAAGTTAGGATTTGTTGTTGGACTAACATGTGTATGTTGTTGGAACTCGGATGGCTAGAGAGGGGGGGGGTGAATATAGCCAATCACTTGAACTTTAGCACTTATCAAAAATTCTGCATTTAAACGTTTAGTAGCACAGCGGAAGTAATAAAAACAGAGTATGCAGAAAACCAAAACCCTAAACTATGAGTAAACACAAGAACGCTAACAAGAGGATTTACAAGGTTCGGGGATAATTTGCCCCTACTCCTTGGCGTGCCCGTAAGGTGGGCGATCCCTTGATCGTCGGCAGATCAAGCCCCGGAAGATCCGGATAGAAAGCAACCTCCTTTTTGGTGGAGTAACCTCTCCACAGCGTTTCAATCAAAGATATAGTTTTAAGCACAATGAAACACAAGAAAGATCTTACTTAACACTTAGCACAGACAAGAACACAGCAAGCTTCTCCCGAGCTCCACCCAGCGACGATCTCACGCAAGAACCCATTCTTCGTGTCTTCTCGCTATTGGACTCAAAGCCTCTTGTTCCTTCCTCCAAGTGCTCAAGCAAGGGATGGTTGCTTCACTGATTGCAGTTGCTTGCTCAAGATGATGAAATTTCAGAACGCACAAGCAAAGTGTGGAGAACACAAACGTGCAGCAAGAACTCAAGACAGAAATCGCTTCCACGAACTCTACTATGCTCTTCTCCTCTACGCCCTTTTGTTTCTCCACTGAGCACCAGGTGACACCATCTCACTGCAGCCTCCAGCTGCTCTCCTGCAACGACCAGCCACCACTGAGCTCTTCTGGACTCCCTGAGCTTCCCTTAGACCAGCCCCAGTCAGCAGCTCCAGCCGGCGCCAGTGTCAGTTGCAACCTGAGATGGAAAACGGACAAACCTGCTCCAAGGAAAGGCCTCCATTGACTCTCCTTGAGTGTTTGAATCCTTCCCTGTCACCTACAGCTCAATCAGAGTGTTAGCACAGCATATCAAGCAGAAAATCGTGTATCAGATGTTAAGCGCAGAGAATCGGATACGTTTAGACGCGATCAGAGCGTCTGACAGTGCATTTTGAATTAATGTGATCGGTCACCGGACCGATCCAGGGCTTGTGGGTCGGTCACCAGACCGATCCACCACTTTCCTGGGGCTCCCAGCTCTCACGGCGACACAAGCCTGATCGGTCACCAGACTGATCAGAGTGAATCCTGATCGGTCACCAGATCGATCAGGTAGCTCCCTGTCAGATCAGGATCAAGCCTGATCGGTACACGTCTGAGTGAACAGTAACCGCGGAAATCAAATCCTAAGTTTTTGATCGGTCACCAGACCATTCAGGAGCTGATCAGCGGGGGAACTCAACTCACTGAGCGCTCCCTGATTGGTCATCAGACCGATCAGAAGCAAGGCAGTGAGGAAGCTGCCTGCTCCCTGATCGGTCACTGGACCGATCAGGAGCCAAGCAACGAGGCAACGACCTGCTCCCTGATCGGTCATCAGACCGATCAGGAGCCACACAGTAGGTTCCCAACCTCACTGTGCGCTCCCTGATCGGTCACTAGACTGATCAGTCATTGCTGGATCGGTCACCAGACCGATCCACGAAGGAGCAGCATGCCAACTTCCCTGATCGGTCACCAGACCGATCCAGGGACCCAACCATAGCCTTCCAAGCTAGGGGTTTCATCCAACCTAGACCTCCAAGCTAGGACTTCTTCACCTAACCCTCCAAGTTGGAAATTTTCACCTAACCCTCCAAGTTACGACTTTTCACCTAGCCCTCCAAGCTAGGACTTTTCACCTAATTCTTCCGAATTAGGACTTTTCCAAACCTAGCCCTCCAAGCTAGGACCTGACCCTCTAAGCCAGGACTTGTTCACCTAACCCTCCAAGTTGGGACTTTTCACCTAACCCCCCAAGTTAGGACTTTTCACCTAGCCCTCCAAGCTAGGAATTTTCACTCAACCCTTCCGAATTAGGACTTTTCAACACCTAGCCCTCCAAGCTAGGATTTTTCACACCTAACCCTCTAGGTTAGGATTTTCCAACACCTAGCCCTCCAAGCTAGGATTTTCCATTCCATGCCTAATCCCCGATCAGGACTTAACCATAATCATAATCATCAACCTAAACTAAAATCGGTGTCAACACCAAAATAACAATCAGGGTCAGACTGCATCAACAATCTCCCCCTTTTTGTTGTTTGACAACCCGATTTTAAGTTTAGGGATTCCCAATCAATTTCTCAATTCAGAATCATAATCATAGGGGAATCAGGATCCTCCCCCTACAACATAATCATCCTAAACTTAACCAACCACACTCTCCCCCTTTGTCGAACACCGAAAAGGGTCTAGAGGGGCTGTTAAGTTTAACCATACTCCCCCTCAACCCTAGGGGTATCCCAAAACAACAAAGATATGATGATTTTTGATAAACATATGAGCACATATTGTAACGACCCGGAAAATTCTCTTAATATTTTATTAAAATATTAAGCATGTTTAGATAATTTTCCAAGGGACCAAGGAATATTAATGCAAACTTGGGCCTAGAAAATCCATGTTTTCCCATTTAAATTATGAAAAAAGGGCACTAATGGGCCTTATATGGGCTTGCTAGTACCATAATTATCGGTGGATTTTAGGTAAAAGTTAGTATAAATATAAATAGGATTTAATTGGATATATTAGCATGATTTTGGGTAAATATTAGTCTAATTTCCCCATTTAAATAAAGAGATTTGGTACTAATGGGCTTTAAATGGGCTCCAAAAATGGGTAGTAATTGGGTAAAATTAATATAAATATAAAAGAATTTTATTTAGGAATATTGGCATAGTTATGGGTCATTTTTGGAGAATTTTCGAAATAAAAGGGGAATTTTCGAAAATAAGAAAAAGGATTAAATAAAATAAAAATAAAGGTGCATGGGCCAAGGATTGAACCTTGGACCTCTTGTACAACCAAGAATGCTTTAACCAACTCACCTAGCAAGGAATTCTTGTGAGGAAAGGAAGTGAATGGTGGTTAAATGGTAGAAGAAGATGAAGGGCCATGGAAAACTCTTCATTCACCACCTTAATGGTTGATTAATAAGGGGGTTTGGGAGTTTCATTCTTCATGCCATAAATTGCATTGCTTCTCTCTTCCTTCTCCATTCTTGCCGAGCACTCAAGGAGGACTTCTCCCTTGAGAAAACTTCACAAAAAGTCTCATCCTCCAAGATCTAAGGTCTTCTCAAGTTTCCAAGGGCTAGGTGTGGTCAAGTCTTCTTCCTTCTTTCCATCCAAGGTCTAAAAATCAAGAAATCTAAGGTAAGACTCCCTCACCTGTGGTATAATAGTTACCTATAATTTCCATGATTTTTGGCATGATATATAAGTTAGTTTTCGGATTTAATGTTGAAGAGAAACAAAATCAAGGTTCCTATGTTCAAAGGTTTCGGCCAGCATGTTTTAAAGGTCTATAAATATGCTAAAAATCTGTATAATGTTATGTAATGTTCCCTTATGATGTGTAGAGGTTATGTATAATTTTTGGGAATTTTTAGAGTACTCTAGGACACCCTAGAGTTTCGGCCAACATGAAGGAAGCAAAACCCAGAACTTTAAGTTCAAGGGTTTCGGCCAGCATGTTTTAAAGGTATAAAAATATGTTAAAAATCATAATAATGTTATTTAGTGTTCCCTTATGATGTTTAGAAGTTAAGTATAATTTTTGGGAATTTTTAGAGTACTCTAGGACACCCTAGAGTTTCGGCCAACATGAAGGAAGCAAAACCCAGAACTTTAAGTTCAAGGGTTTCGGCCAGCATGTTTTAAAGGTCTAAAAATATGTTAAAAATCATGATAATGTTATTTAGTGTTCCCTTATGATGTTTAGAAGTTAAGTATAATTTTTGGGAATTTTTAGAGTACTCTAGGACACCCTAGAGTTTCGGCCAACATGAAGGAAGCAAAACCCAGAACTTTAAGTTCAAGGGTTTCGGCCAGCATATTTTAAAGGTATAAAAATATGTTAAAAATCATGATAATGTTATTTAGTGTTCCCTTATGATGTTTAGAAGTTAAGTAAAATTTTTGGGAATTTTTAGAGTGCTCTAGGACACCCTAGAGTTTCGGCCAACATGAAGGAAGCAAAACCCAGAACTTTAAGTTCAAGGGTTTCGGCCAGCATGTTTTAAAGGTCTAAAAATATGTTAAAAATCATGATAATGTTATTTAGTGTTCCCTTATGATGTTTAGAAGTTAAGTGTAATTTTTGGGAATTTTTGGAGTACCCTAGAGACCCTATGGGTTTCGGCCAACAACAAGGAAAGGAAACCAAGAACCCTAGGTTTGTGGGTTTTGGCCACCATGATTTTGGGGTCTATAATTATGCCAAAAATCTTGATAATGTTGATTAATGTTCCCTTATGATGTGTAGTAAGTAAATATAATTTTTGGAAATTTTTGGGGTACCCTAGAGTACCCTAGGGTATAGGTGATTAGGAAGTATGCTTAAGTAAGGTGGAGGAATACCATGTTAACTAAACCTATAGCTTATATGTCATGAAATATACGTTAGGTCATAGAATGTTTAGACATATGCCATGATTTAGGAATGATATGTATGTATGACATGATGTATGAATGATATGTATGTATGCCATGTCTTATGAATGATATGAATGTATGCTATGTTTATGAATGTATGCCATGCTATATGAATGATGTGTACCTATGCCATGTCTAAGAATGAAAATGATGAATGAAAGTTAAGTATGGTGAATGAATGAATATGCTATGAATGATGATGCCTTTAAGGCATAATGATGATGAAAGAATGATGAATGAATGAATATGCTAAACGGCACGGTCGATGGTCAACGGTACGACGGTCATAAGGACCGGTAAATGGGCCGGTAGATGGGCCGAGCCGTAACAAGTTATGTTATGATAAAGATGCCATGAATGTCTTATGAACAATGAAGCATGAAAAGTATTTTACTTTATGAATGGGCTTGTACCGGACCGATGTATGGGTCCAAGGGATGGGCACCTTAAGAACGCCCCGGTTCTGGACTACCGACTATGCTGTCTACGGTTCTGGCACTACCGAAGCTGTGCAACAGGGATGGGCACCTTAAGAACGCCTCGGTTCGGGGACTACCGACTATGCTGTCCTTACCCTAGTAGATCGAGGCTAGCTACCTCGTATTTACTTAGGGATGCGCGCTTATGATGTATGTATGTGGTACAAGCCAGGGCCCAATGCATGTTATGATTATGTTCAAGTATTTAAAAGCATGTTTTCAAGATTAAGCATCCTTATATATATATATGCACAATTGCTACATGCATCCATTTATGCTATGCATTATGTTATGAAAGGTATGTTTATGAAAAGTATGTTTATGCCATGATTTTATTTATGTTTATGCCATGATTTTAATTATGTCTATGCCATGATTTTATTATGCTCATGCCATGATTTAATTATGTTTATGTTAAGTTAGGATGCCATGATTTTATGCTAGTTTAGAATACCATGCTTTAATTATGTTTATGCTAAGTTAGGACGCCATGATCTTATTTATGTTCATGATAGTTTAGGATGCCATGATTTAATTATGTTTATGCTAGGTTAGGATGCCATGATTTTATTTATGTTCATGTTAGTTTAGGATGCCATGATTTAGTCATGTTTATGTTATGTTGGAATGCCATTATTTTATTTATGCTCATGTTAGTATATGATGCCATGATTTTAATTAGGTTATGCCATGATTTTATTTATGTCTATGCCAAGTATTATGCCATGCTATGAATGTTTACGACGTTTATGTCTATGTCAAGTATTATGCCATGCTATGAATGTTTACGATGTTTATGTTTATGTCAAGTATGATGCCATACGTGAATGTTTATGATTATGTTTATGCCATGCTATGAATGTGATGAAGCCATGTCCACGACATGTCGAATGAATGCTAAGTGATGATAAGGATGATGATCTAAGTAAAGCATTAAGTATGCTAATGTTTCATATGTTTATGATTAAGTGACGGACGGTTTTAGTGAGTAGGAAAGAGTCTTACTAAGCCTGTGTGCTTATATTTTTATTTTCTTATACCGCAGATCACGCAAAGGAACAGTAAGGAAGCAGCAGGAGGGCTTTGCAGAATGTGTGTGATAGTGACTTGGCCAAGAGACCATATGTTTGCTTGCCTTATGATAGAACTTTACCTTTACTACTAAGTACATGAATATGACTATGACTCTATGATATGATGCTAAAGTATGACAGAATGCTAAAGTATACCATGATGCTAAGTATGACATGATGCTAAGTATGTTATGATGCTAGGAATGGTAGAAAGTGCATGTAGGTGTAAGTTTAAAGTTTTCCGCTGCGTTATGATGTCTACATGCCCTAAGTATGTTAACGTAACGCCGCTTTATGGTGGTCAAAGAAAAAAAAACGGGTGTTACACATATGACAAAGATAAGACATGGAAAAAACATGCATATGTATCATACGGGCAAGGCATCATAAGCAAAATCATAAGCATGCATAATAAGGCATACACGCAGATATCACCATATAAACCACTAATAAGCAAAAGATGGCAAGATATACATCAAAAATAACCATAGTGGTAAAACATAAAACATCCAGGCAAATAGTGCGATGCAAGTCAATGCATCAAAGTCAATATCACGCCATAACAGGCAATAGTCGGAACGGACAGATCCGTTAAATAGTCAAATAGTCTGAAACCACCAAACAAGAACAGAGAACAGTCAATCGTCAGCGGGGGGGTCAGCCTGCATAGGGTCGTCCATCGTGTCATCATCAGCAATAAAGGACCCTGGTGCGGCACTACTGGAAGGCGCATCCTCAGGAAATGTATGTCGGTGCCACTCATCGTACCATGTCTGCTGCAGCGTACGGACCCCGGAAACATCAGATTCCACTGAGGTCAGTCTGCGATCAATGGATTGGAACTGTGAGCGGATCTCCTCGCGATAAATCTCCCGCAAATGGAAATCATGCTGGATGGTCTGATCTAGCTCTGAGAGCTGCCAGCGTAGATCTGGCTCGGGCTCATTGTAGTAATCAGTAGCAGCAACAGCAGGAGCCTCATGAGGTGCAGCAGCATCGACTGGTGCTTGAAAATGTGGTCCTCCCCCAGGTAGCTCACCGAGACCTCTCCCGTCTTTCCAAACCAAAGCCCTATCATGATCCTGGATAATGATGCCGGACTTGGCAAATGCCCGCCGGCCAAGTCTGCAATCCTATCAGATCATGGGCACTATCCTACCCTTGGTGACATCAACACCTACTGACATAAGCCAGTCGGTGATGACGTGACCAAAAGGCATATAGACCATGCGACGGCTCGGCTCTCGATAGGATAAGATGGACTGGAAGATGCTCTCCATGATATCAAAGTCCATCCGGCGGTGCATGCCAAAGTGCATCAAGCAATGATAGGGTCGGATCTCGGCTAAGGGCTTGGAAGTGATTGAAAGGATACAGTTTGTGATAATCTTGAACAAGATATAATCGACAGGGGAGAGACGAAGTGCTGCAAACGTCGGAAAATCAAGACCCAACTCATCAAGCCTAGCTGGGCGGGGATGGCCAAAGAAATGCTGATATATAGAGTCGGGGGTGACGTCCGCAAATGGAGCCAACAGAGGGTCAGGGAGCTCAGGATAGATCGAATACAGATTAGGCGATCATTGACCGCCAAGATACTCTGCTAGAATCTCATAAGAGAAGTCAAGATTTCTCTTTGGTACGCGAGTGGTGAATTCGAATCCCCCTTGAAGCCCTTGTTGAAGATTATTGTAAAACTCCGAGACAAGGTCATAATTGATCGGCCTCTCAAGAGAGAGGAGAAAACCAAGATTGCAAAAGGTGACTATCTCAATGATAGAGGGGCAATGTTCGAATAGAAATGGAACGTCAATTGATCGACAAGGGAGTAATTTGAAGGTACAAGATTGAAACGCCTGTTCATAGGCGGCATTGGGAAAGTGAGAACTTGAGGAAGGCTGATGCCTTCGGGTGGGTGCTGATGAGGAAGGGCCTTTGCCCCTCGAGCTACCTTCCACTGATTCCTTTCCCTTAGATGACCTTCTAAGGATGGAAATAACATAAATCAAAAGAGCAAGGTTGAATTGACCACATGAACATGGTTTAATCATGGACCCAAGATTTGATCACGGGAAAAATAATCAAGTGAACATAAGGTAAGACAATGATCAAAGGTGATTGGATTCAATCAGTTTGATATAGAATGGGGAGAATAATCAAACGAAAGAGAGATTTGATCATAGATAACATAATCATAAGGTAGGCCAGGGCAAGGAGGAGTCACGGCCAAAACATAAGGTTACGACACAACAAGAAAACACCAAAACGTTGTTAGCCTCAAATACATATTCTAAGAGCTGATCTGAAAATGAAACTAAACAACAACGCTTACTTAGGTGCCATTGAAGGTTGGTGATGAAGATCTTGGAGTATGGAAGAAGAGGCTTGCCCAGAAGAAAGGTCTTGGCGCAAAAAATAAACTCAGGACCTTGAGCGAGAAGGGAACTTGCAGAAGCTCGTAGGAAACCTTCTTAGGATCTCGCACACAAGGAAGAGGGAGACGCAGAAAGAGGACTCACGCACAGCAGAATGATGCGCAAGAGGGAGTTTTCGGCACTAGGGTTTGGCAATGAGGGGTTTTGGAGGAGTTAATCAGTTGGTGGATCGGTCCACCAACCGAAATTTAATGTGATCTAACGGATCACCGTTCGATCTGAGAGCGCCCAGACCGATCAGGCTCTTGCCTGGTCCTGATCGGTCAGGTGACCGATCAGGCAGGCTCCTGATTGATCGTCTGATCGATCAGGTAGCGAACAGTAGGGTTGGATGATATTCGAGAAGCCCCCTGATCGGTCTGTGGACCGATCACCATAGGGTGCCAGATTGGTCCGGGGACCGATCCAGGCAAGTACAGAATGTTTGGACAGAATTCCGCAAAGTCACTGCTGCCCCTCTGATCAGTCGGTGAACCGATCACCACAGGATGGAGCTAGATCGGTCCGGGGACCGATCAACCCTACGTCTGATCGGTCCTGTGACCGATCAGGGTTCCTGATACTCCCTGATACGATCTGAAACTTTCAGTTTCAGACTTTCACACGATTTTTGAAGGAATCTGATGAAGAATATCAATCTTGGAAGTGATTCCTTAACTATAATTGATCCCTAAACAAGGATCAAAGGTCCTTATGGTTTGAACAAATCACTTTGCTCCACCCAAGTGGAGTCAAACTCAATCAACAATCATTCAAATAATTTCAATCAAGATTGTGTCAAATTCAGGTTTCTAATCACGTTTTCTTGATTGGAATGTCCAAGTATGATCATGGAGCCAAATACACATGTGTTATGCATTGGTTTTCCCCATACTTGGTCACCGAAGTGATTTTTATCTCGTCAACTTAATTTCTCAAGGGATGCATTGACATTTTGAGAAATTGAGTTGATCCTAATATCTCACCCCATTTCTAGCAAACAAAAATGTTTTGGTAAACCTTATAGTTTATGTGAGATGTCCCCAAAGTTACCCAATTGTATCCCAACAATTAGAACTTATCATGAAGGGTTTTGAACGCCTTTTGAAAACTATGAAGTGCGACACATTCCCAACTCCCTCCTTAAGAAGCTAAACTCATTTTCGGGGAGTGGTTTAGTGAAAATATCAGCGAGGTTTGATTTGGACTCTACATGTGAGAGTACAATATCTCCCCTAGCAACATGATCCCTAATGAAGTGGTGATGCACTTCAATATGTTTGGTCCTAGAATGATGGACTGGATTCTTGGTTAGATTAATTGTGCTGATGTTATCACACAACACTTGCACACTTTTATAACTTAATCCATAGTCCTCTAGAGTGTGAATCATCCACAACAATTGTGATACACTTTCTCCCATGGCGATATATTCTGCCTCGGTCGTGGAGAGAGCAACACAATGTTGCTTCCGACTTGAACAACTAACTAAAGATGATCCTAGAAATTGGCAACCCCCACTTGTGCTTTTCCGATCCAACTTACATCCAGCGTAGTCGGAATCGGTATAGCCAATCAGATCAAATGATTCAGTACGGGGGTACCAAAGACCGACTCCTATTGTGCCTTTAAGATATCTTAAAATTCTCTTAACAGGGATTATGTGAGATTCCTTGGCACAAACTTGTTAGTAATATGAGAGAAGTGTCCTAAGGCAATCGCCTTATGATTGTAATCATTTACTTTAATAAATGAATATTCACTATTTGAGTATACATGTTCATGTATTTGATTGAGATCTTAAACTCATTTACTGAATGTCCGCAATACAATTCACAGCATGAGAGAATTTGTGATGAATTCACAACTAGTGATTATCTCTACATGTGCAATTGTGAAGTATTAAAATTGTCCCTAGTCGATGAATTGACAGATACGGACACTATCAATTCTGTTGAGACTAGCATGGGTTATTCTCTAATCAGCTGATTCTCACTAGCTGGTGACATTGGGATGTCCGGAGATAAACATGAATGCTAGTTAAGGGAACTAGTTCATTGGAGTGACTAGCTGTAAAACTTCATATGGTAATCTACATATAGATATGTCAATGAAAGTTCTTACTGCAGCTTAAGTGCGATGTTCCTTTGACTTGCGGTGTTCAAGTCATCTTGGTCATGAAAACTTATACTTTGACATCTTAAGCAAGCATCTCCAAGGAGGTGTGGACCCATGATGATTGGGTATAAGCCGAAGTGTCCGAAGATGTTTGAACAGCCTACAAAGTATTCACCACTCCTTGCGAGGAGATGTATACCCAAGGCCTATCGTCGGATTGTTACTCGAAGCCTCTGGCCAGAGCATAACATGTTCCGAGTATGAATCTCTAAGAAACATGAGAGTAATTAGAATCCGTTGGACGAGAAAGACATTGCTTGGGTTAGGTGTGACGTAGTCAGCTTAGTGGGGATTGACACACATAGACCGTGTCCTGAACCAAGTGGGTATAAGATGGTGAAGGGAATGGGGCACGACTCATTATAGCTGCTGAAGGGTTTCAGAATTATTTCTGAGGTCAACCGTTGATCTTTCGATTAATTGGGGATCATGATGTACTACTAGGTGCCACTCATGATCGTTCTATAATTGGTTAATTATAGACGACCAACATAAATCGAAAGCCTATTTAGTCACACGCACTACGAGTGATCCGAGGGATTTAAAACGAGTTGAAAATTGGATTTTTCGATCAAGAGAGATAAGTCGAATCTGAATTTTTCAGAGACGCATCGGAAGCATAAAATGGCTAAGTCTTTTGAAGACTTATTGGACGAATTAAATGAGTTTAATTCGTGAGGTCATGGCTTGGTTTGGCAGGCCAAAGAGGGTTCCCACCCTCTTTGTTTGGTCGGCCACAATAAAAAGGGGAGAACTAAATTGTTTGGTTCAAATTATAAAATAAACCGCGCGTGGTTTATTTTATGAAATTATGGATAAAGAAATTTATATAAAAAAATTTATATAAAGAAATTTAAATAAAGAGATTTATTTTCATGGAAATTAAAATAAACCTTGGATTGGTTTATTTTATTTTATAAAATTAATAATGGATTGATTTACCATGATAAAGAAATTTATATAAAGAAATTTTTTTCCATAATAAAAGGGGAGACATGGTTGTTTTTATTATAGATAAAGTTATAATAAAAACTTGGCATAACGGAATAATTCATAGAAAAATTTATAAGATAAATTTCTTATGAAAAATTTATTCCGTTAAAAGGAGACTTGGCGATTAAGAGGCTACTATATAAAGGTACCAAGGCAAGGCTTGGAAATCAATCCAAGAGATCAAGGATTCTTGCCTAGCCTCTCTCCCTCTCCTTCTCTCCCTCTCCCTCTTCTAGTGCCGCCGGCCCTAGAGCCCTCCCCCTTTGCCGTGAGCTTCCACCACCAAGAAGAAGTCGAAGAAGAAGAAGAAGCAGGCGCGACTCCTTCCTTCCTCCCGGAATCTTGATTCCGTTCTTCGTTTGGTGGTTAGTTTTTCATCTCCCTCTTGGTATTCTTGTCGTGCCTTTGGAGAATCTAGTAGTTCTTGTCGACACGAAACTCGTGGCTTTGCAAAGTCATCCCGAAGAAAACCCGGCGTGGACGCGAATAGAGGCGGAGCTTCCAAGGGACGCTACGGTTGGATCTCGTCCCTTTCTACGAGTTACGCGAGGTATTAAGTAAATTAGTTTACTTTCTGCAAAATTTTAAATGTATGATCATGTCTCCACAACATAAGGTTGCATGCTAGATACATGGCTAAAATAATTTGAAAAATTATTTATGATAAACCTTCCGCTGCACGTAATTAAATTTTAAAATTACGAACTCATATCCATGTCAACATGCACCCGGTCCCAACAGATACCTTGCGCATATACCCACAACGAAAAGAATATTAGGTCGACTAGCTGTGAGGTATAGCAAACTACCTATCATGCTTCGATATTGAGTCAAATCAATAGGTTTACCACTCTCATCATTGTCTAATCTTGTGTTTGTAGCCATGGGAGTGGTTGCCTCTTTTGAATCACTCATATTAAATTTACGGAGCATTTCTTGAGTATACTTCGATTGGTGCACATGGATCCCATCTCGGGTTTGTTTGATTTCAAGTCCAAGGAAGAAAGTCAACTCTCCCACTAGACTCATTTCAAATTCACTTTCCATGTGTCCAATGAACTCATTTAAATAGCCCTTGTTATTTGAGCCACAAATTATGTCATCGACATATACTTGGGCTACAAAAATATTATCACCATCTCTCCGTAGAAATAGTGTAGGGTCTATTTGGCCTCTTACAAAGCCTTTTTCAATTAAAAACGTCGACAACCACTCGTACCAAGCTCGGGGTGCTTGTTTAAGGCCATAAAGTGCCTTTTTGAGCTTGAATACGTGGTTTGGAAATTCGGTACTCTCAAACCCCTGAGGTTGTTTGACATAGACCTCTTCTCTAATTAAACCATTTAGAAAGGCCGATTTGACATCCATTTGATACAATTTGAACCCTCGATGTGCTGCAAATGCTAGCATCAATCGGATGGACTCTAATCGTGCCACGGGAGCATAGGTCTCATCATAATCAAGGCCTTCAACTTGACTGTAGCCCTTGGCTACTAAGCGTGCCTTGTTTCTAATGATTTCTCTCTTATGGTTCAACTTATTTTTGAAGACCCATTTGGTTCCAATGATGGTGGTCTTCTTAGGTTTAGAGACTAAGTCCCAAACTTGACTTCTTTCGAATTGACCTAGTTCATCTTGCATCGCAATGATCCAATCGGGATCATTTAATGCTTCATCAATTTATCTAGGTTCAATTTCGGAAATTAGGGCAACTTCATTAGCCTCATTCCTAAAGAATGATCTAGTTCTAACCCCATGATGGATGTCTCCAACAATTTGGTCTTGGGGATGACTAGAGGCTAATCTAGTTTGCCTAGGTGTTGGTGGTGCTTCTTGAATGGGTTCACTAGACACAAGCTCAGCCTCAGGATCTGGCTAATCTATGGGTTGTCTAGGCTCACCGTCATCAAATTCATCACCATCAACAACATTTGGACTTTCATTCAAACTTAGTCTCCTAAGTTCGAATTGGACTTCATCTTCTGGTTGTTCATTGACTCTTGGAATTTCTTCAAAGACAACATCAGAAGACTCTTCAACTAATCTAGATTTCTTGTTGTAGACTCGATAGGCTTTGCTAACGAGGGAGTACCCGACTAGTATCCCTTTATCAGCTTTTGCCGTGAACTTTCCAAGGTGATCCTTGGTGTTTAGGATGAACACCTTACAACCAAACACCCTAAGGTGTTTAACCGTAGGTGGTTTTCCAAACCAAAGTTCATGGGGAGTCTTTCCTAAGAACCTATGGATGAGGACTCGGTTTTGCACATAGCAAGCTGTATTTACAGCTTCGGCCCATAAGTAACTCGGTAGTGAGTACTCATTAAGCATGCTTCGTGCAGCCTCTTGTAAAACACGGTTCTTCCTCTCTACAACACCATTTTGTTGTGGTGTTCTAGGAGTAGAGAACTCATGTCTATACCCTCTATCTTGACAAAATTCTAAGAATCGTTGATTTTGAAATTCACCTCCATGATCACTTCTTATTGTCTTAATTGTTGATGATTTTTCATTTTCAACCCTTCTACAAAAAGAAATGAAAACATCTAAGGTTTGGTCCTTATATTTTAGAAAATAAGTCCATGTATATCTAGTAAAATCATCAATGATAACAAAGCAATATCTACTTCCATTCAATGATATGATAGTGCTACAATCAAATAGATCCATGTGAAGTAAATCTAAAGCGGTAGATGTACTTACAGTGCTTTTACCTTTATGTGCAGATTTTGTTTGCTTACCCATTTGACATGCATCACAAAGTTTGTCTTTTTCATACTTGATGCTCGGTAAGCCACGAACTAATCCCTTGTTGACCAACTTCCGGATGTTCTACATATTCACATGTACAAATCTCCGGTGCCAAAGGGTGGACTCTTCTTCTTTTGACATGAGACACTTAGCAAAAGCATTAGTAGCACTTTTAAATGAAATTTGATAAATATTGTCTACTCTTGTTCCTACTAGTACCGTGTCCAAGGTGTCATGTTGTCTAACTAGACATTGACTTGGTTGAAAATCAATTGTGTAACCCGAGTCACACAATTGACTGACACATAGGAGATTAAATGTCATCCCCTTGACTAGAAGGACATTTGAGATTCTAAGACATTCGGATATTTGAATGTCTCCTATTCCTATGACCTTAAGACTACCATTGTTACCAAATGAAACATTACCTCTATTTTCTTTTGAAGTGTGGTAAACAATGATCTATCCCCAGTCATGTGTTTGGAGCACCCACTATCAACAAACCAAGTTGATAGATGCTCCCCCTCAATCATAACCTACACAATTCGAAAAATGGAAGATTTAGGTACCCAAACCATGGGACTTAAAACATTTACTAAACAAGACTTAGGCACCCATGCCTTGACAACTTTCTTTTGAACCTTGGGTGTCTTAATTGGTCTAACACTAGTCCTAGACATAAGGGACACAAATGAAGGTTCCTTGGGTCGGTAACCAATACCGGCCCTATTGTAGACTGCCCTTTGGGCATTCAAGATCATATCTAGTGTTTTTGAGCTTGTTGAGAACTTCTCAAGAATATTCTTGAGTCTCTCAACTTCACTCTTCAATGATTTCTTTTCTACCTCTAGTAATTCATCATGAAAATCATCAACATCCTCAACCCTAGAGGATTTCAAATGTTCAATCTCAATTTTCAATGACTTAATTGTTGGGACCGGGTGCATGTTGACATGAATGCGGGTTCGTAATTTTAAAATTAATTACGTGCAGTGGAAGGTTTAGCATAAATAATTTCACAAATTATTTAACCACACATCTAAGCATGCAACCTTATATTGTGTAGACATGATCATATATTAAAATTTTGCAGAAAGTAAACTAATTTACTTAATACCTCGCGTAACTCGAAGGAAGGGACGAGATCCAACCGTAAGCGTCCCTTGGAAGCTCCGCCTCTATTCGCGTCCACGCCGAGTTTTCTTCGGGATGACTTCGCAAAGCCACGAGTTTCGTGCCGACAAGAACTACTAGATTCTCCAAAGGCACGACAAGAATACCAAGAGAGAGATGGGAAGACTAACCACCAAACGAAGAACGGAATCAAGATTCCGGGAGGAAGGAAGGAGTTGCGCCCGCTTCTTCTTCTTCTTCGGCAGCTGCTTGGTGGATGAAGCTCACGGCAACAAAGGGGTCCTTCTTTTAGGGCTGGCGGCACTAGAGGAGGGAGAGGGAGAGAAGGAGAGAGAGAGAGGACTTATTTCTAGATCTCTTAGATTAATTTCCAAGCCTTGCCTTGGTTCCTTTATATTGTAGTCTCTCAATCGCCAAGTCTCCTTTTTATGGAATAAATTTTCATAAGAAATTTATCATATAAATTTTTCTATGAATTATTCCATCATGCCAAGTTTTTATCATAATTTAATTTATAATAAAAACAACCATGTCTCCCTTTTTATTATGGAATAAATTTTCACAAGAAATTTATTATATAAAATTTTCTTATCATGGAAAAAAAATTCATAATTGATTTTATAAAATAAAATAAACTATTCAAAGTTTATTTTAATTTCCATGAAAATAATAAACCAAACTTCGGTTTATAAAAATTTATATATATTATCCATACTTTTATAAAACAAACCACGCTCGGTTTATTTTATAATTTGAACCAAACAATTTGGTTCTCCCCTTTTAATGTGGCCGGCCAAACAAAGAGGGTGGGGACCCTCTTTGGCCGGCCAAACCCAAGCCTATACCATACGAATTAAACTCATTTAATTCGTCCAATAAGTCTTCAAAAGACTTAGCCATTTTATGCTTCCGATGCGTCTCTGAAAAATTAAGATTCAACTTATCTCTCTTGATCGGAAAATCCAATTTTCAACTCGTTTTAAATCTCTCGGATTACTCATAATGCGTGTGACTAAATAGTCTTTTGATTTATGTTGGTCGTCTATAATTAACCAATTATAGAACGATCATGAGTGGCACCTAGTAGTACATCATGATCCCCAATTAATCGAAAGATCAACGGTTGACCTCAGAAATAATTCTGAAACCCTTCAGCAGCTATAATGAATCGTGCCCCATTCCCTTCACCATCTAATACCCACTTGGTTCAGGACACGGTCTATGTGTGTCAGTCCCCACTTGGCTGACTACGACACACCTAGCCCAAGTAGTGTCTTTCTCATCCAACGGATTCTAATTACTCTCATGTTTCTGAGAGATTCATACTCTGAACATGTGATGCTCTGGCCAGAGGCTTCGAGTAACAATCCGACGATAGGCCTTGGGTATACATCTCCTCGCAAGGAGTGGTGAATCCTTTGTAGGCTGTTCAAACATCTTCGGGCACTTCGGCTTATACCCAACCATCCTGGGTCCACACCTCCTTAGAGATGCTTGCTTAAGATGTCAAAGTATAAGTCTCCATGACCAAGATGACTTGAACACCGCAAGTCAAAGGAACATCGCACTTAAGCTGCAGTAAGAACTTCATTGACATATCTATATGTAGATTACCATATGAAGTTTTACAGCCAGTCACTCCAATGAACTAGTTCCCTTAACTAGCATTCATGTTTATCTCCGGACATCCCAATATCACCAGCCAGTGAGAATCAGTTGATTAGAGAATAACCCATGCTAGTCTCAACAGAATTGATAGTGTCCGTATTTATCAATTCATCGACTAGGGACAATTTCAATACTTCACAATTGCACATGTAGAGATAATCACTAGTTGTGAATTCATCACAAATTCTCTCATGCTGTGAATTGTATTGCGGACATTCAGTAAATGAGTTTAAGATCTCAATCAAATACACAAACATGTATACTCAAATAGTGAATATTCATTTATTAAAATAAATGATTACATTCATAAGGCGATTGCCTTAGGACACTTCTCTCACAATACTAACAAACTCCCACTTGGCCTAATGCCAATCGCTACGGTAACCAATACCACAGGCTCTAACATAACCCTCAAACTTGCTTTGAGGCAAGGCCTTAGTTAAAGGATCCGCTAAATTCTTTTTAGTGGGAATTTTCTCAATTTGTATATCATTCCTACTTATAATCTCTCTGATCAGATGATAGCGGCGAAGAACATGTTTGGATCGCTGACGAGACCTTGGTTCCTTTGCTTGTGCAATAGCTCCATTGTTGTCACAGTAAACCGGCACTGCTTCATCAATGGTTGGAACCACACCAAGTTCTGAGACAAACTTCTTGATCCAGACTGCTTCCTTTGCTGCTTCCGAAGCTGCAATATATTCCGCTTCCGTGGTAGAATCCGCTACGGTGTCTTGTTTGGAACTTTTCCAACTTATTGCGCCTCCATTCAAGATAAATACATATCCGGACTGAGATTTGGAGTCATCCTTATCTGTCTGGAAACTGGCATCTGTATACCCACGTATTACCATATCACCTTCTCCATATATTAGGAACACATCCTTAGTTCTTCTTAAGTACTTAAGGATTGTCTTGACAGCCGCCCAATGATCCATTCCTGGATCAGAATGGCATCTGCTTGTGACGCTCAGAGCATACGATACATCGGGCCTAGTACATAACATAGCATACATGATAGATCCTATCGCGGATGCATAAGGAATCTTATTCATGCAAATCCTCTCGTCTTCTGTGCGCGGACACATAGACATTGAAAGGTTGATCCCATGCCTGATGGGAAGGTAACCTTTCTTGGATTCTGACATGCTAATCCTTTTTAGTACTCAGTCTATATATGTAGACTGCGAAAGACCAAGCAATCATTTTGATCTATCTCTATAGATTCTAATCCCAAGGATATAGGTTGCTTCTCCCAGGTCTTTCATGGAGAAAGTTTTGGACAACCAAATTTTAACCGACTATAAGACTGATATATTGTTTCCTATAAGTAATATGTCATCGACATATAATACTAGGAATACGACTGCACTCCCACTAACCTTCTTGTACCCACAAGGTTCTTCAGGATTTTGTGAGAAATCAAACTCTTTGATCGTCTCATCAAAATGGATGTTCCAGCTCCTGGATGCTTGCTTCAGTCCATATATGGATCGTCGAAGCTTGCATATTTTGGTTTTATCAACCGACGTGAAACCTTCAGGTTGTATCATGTATACATCCTCAAGCAGGTTTCCATTAAGGAAAGCTATTTTCACATCCATTTGCCATATCTCATAATCATAATGAGCTGCTATGGCCAGGAGCATCCGAATGGATTTAAGCATAGCTACTGGCGAATAGGTTTCGTCATAATCAATTCCTTGTTTCTGACGATATCGTTTTGCCACTAATCTAGCCTTAAAGGTAACAACATTACCTTCCATGTCGGATTTCTTCTTGAAAACCCACTTGCACCCTATGGGCTTAATCCCTTCAGGTGGGTTAACCAAGTCCCATACTTGATTTTCGTACATGGAATCCATTTCCGACTTCATGGCTTCAAGCCATTTGTCCCTTTCTGAACTTTTCAGAACATCATCATAACTGATAGGTTCGTCATTTGATTCACTTACGAGAAATCCGTATCTCTCTGGAATATTGCGTGTCCTATCAGATCTATGAAGAAGTGGTGTTGTTTTAGGTTCAACCGATAGCTCATCATTATGAGTTATTGGTTGTGGGTCTAGACTAGTTGTCTCTGTAATGTTTATTGGAGTTTCTTGAACTTCTTCAAGTTCAATACTACTCCCACTGTTTTCTTGTAAAAGAAATTCTTTTTCCAGAAATACAGCATGCCTTGAAACAAACATCTTTTGTTCCAGGGATGATAGAATTGGTAACCCTTTGTTTCCTTAGGGTATCCAATAAATAGACATTTATCAGACTTAGCATCCAATTTGTCTGATACAGTCCGCTTCACATAAGCAAGACAACCCCATATCTTAAGGTGAGTTAAGTGAGGTTTCTTACTATTCCACGTCTCATATGGAGTAGTAGAGACTACCTTGGTCGGGACTCTGTTTTGCAAGTAAACAGCTGTCTTAAGCGCATAGCCCCAAAAGGATTTTGGAAGAGTTGCATGATTCATAATAGATCTAACCATGTCCATCAAGGTTCGGTTACGCCTCTCAGATACACCATTATGCTGTGGTGCATACGGCGGAGTCCATTGAGACAATATCCCATTGTCCCTAAGATAATCTTGAAACTCTTGACTTAAGTATTTACCACCCCGATAGGATCGAAGTATCTTAATACTTTTGCCAAGCTGTTTCTCTACTTCATTTCTGAACTCTTTAAATTTCTCAAAAGCTTCAGTTTTGTGTTTCATCAAGAACACATAACCGAATCGTGAGTGATCATCGATAAAGGTAATGAAGTAGCTATAGCCTCCTTGTGCAAGAGTTGACATTGGTCCACATACATCAGTATGTATTAGACCAAGCAATTCTCCCACTGGATTACCTTTCCCGGAAAAGGGTAATTTGGCCATCTTGCCTTTTAAGCATGATTCACATGTATCAAATGAACCAGGTTCAAATGATTCCAGAATTCCACATCGGTGTAATTTGGTCATGCGTTTCTTACTTATATGGCCAAGACGACAATGCCACGTATAGGAGTCTATTTGATTATCTATTCGAGCACGTTTGTTGCTAACTTCGATATTGAAAATGTCACTGGATAAATCTAACGTGTAGATACCATTGCACAAAGTTCCGGTCCCATAAAGAACACCATTTAAAGTTATGTAACAACAATTGTTACTAAAAGTTAAATGATAACCCTTTTCATTCAAGCATGAAATAGATACTGTTAGTGATATGAGAGAAGTGTCCTAAGGCAATCGCCTTATGATGTAAACATTTATATTAATAAATGATAATTCACTATTTGAGTATACATGTTTTGTGTATTTGATCGGATCTTAAACTCATCTACTGAATGTCTGCAATACAACTCACAGCATAAGAGAATTTGTGATGGGATCACAACTAGTGATTATCTCTAATGTGCAATTGTGAAGTATTGAAATTGTCCCTAGTCGATGAATTGATAAAAATGGACACTATCGATTCTGTTGAGACTAGCATGGGTTATTCTCTAATCAGCTGATTCTCACTGGCTGGTGACATTGGGATGTCCGGAGATAAACATGGATGCTAGTTAAGGGAACTAGTTCATTGGAGTGACTAGCTGTAAAACTTCATATGGTTATCTATAAAGATATGTCAATGAAGTTCTTACTGCAGCTTAAGTGCGATGTTCCTTTGACTTGCGGTGTTCAAGTCATCTTGGTCATGGAGACTTATACTTTAACATCTTAAGCAAGCATCTCCAAGGAGGTGTGGACCCAGGATGATTGGGTATAAGCCAAATTGCCCGAAGATGTTTGAGCAGCCTACAAAGGATTCACCACTCCTTGCGAGGAGATGTATACCCAGGCCTATCGTCGGATTGTTACTCAAAAACCTCTGGCCAGAGTATATCATGTTTAGAGTGCGAGTCTCTTAAATACATGAGAGTAATTAGAAATCCAAAGGACGAGAAAGACACTACTTGGGCTAGGTGTGACGTAGTCAGCCTAGTGGGGACTGACACCATTGACCGTGTCCTGAACCAAGTGGGTATAAGGTGGTGAAGGGAATGGGGCATGATTTATTAGAGCTGCTGAAGGGTTTCAGAATAATTTCTTCTGAGGTCAAACCGTTGATCTTTCGATTAATTGGGGATCATGATGTACTACTAGGTGCCACTCATGATCGTTCTATAATTATTTAAATTATAGACGGCCAACATAAATCGAAAGCCTATTTAGTCACATGCACTACGAGTAATCCGAGGGATTTAAAACGAGTTGAAAATTGGATTTTCCGATCAAGAGAAATAAGTCGAATCTGAGTTAGTCAGAGGCGCGATGGAAGCTAAAAATGGCTAAGTCTTTTGAAGGCTTTTTCGGCGAATTAAATGAGTTTAATTCGCGGCGGTTCGGGTTGGTTTGCCCGGCCAAAGAGGGTGTCAAAACCCCCTTTGGTGGCCGGCCAAATAAGAGGAGAAAACCAATTAATTTTGGTTTAATTAATAAAATAAATCTAGTGCTATTTATTTTATAAATTATGGATGAATAAATTTGTATAAAGAAATTTATATAAATAAAATTTATAGAAATTTATTCTTTTATGGAAGATTAAAATAATCCATGAATTGGTTTATTTTAATTTTATAAAATCAATTATGAATTGATTTTTCCATAATAAGAAAGTTTATAAATTTCTTATAAAATTTATTCTATAATTTAAAGAGAAGAAGAATTAGTTTTATTATAAATTAGTTTATAATAAAGACTCGGTTTAAACGGAATAATTAATAAGAAAATTTATAAGATAAATTTCTTATAACTAATTCCGTTAATTTCGTTAATTCGGTTTAGAGGGAGACTTAGCAAAGGAGTTGCTACTATATAAAGGAACCAAAGGCTAGCCCTTATTCCTAATTAAGAGATTAATTATTCTCTCCCTCTCTCTCTTAATCTCTCCTCTCCTCCTTCTCCCTCTCTTCCCTTAGGGCCGGCGCCCACCCATTCTTGGAGTCCTAGGGCCGGCGCCCACTTGGTGGCTTAGGGCCGGCGCAAACCTTCTTCCAAGGTGGTGGAGGCCGTGAGCTTCAAGAAGAAGAAGGAGAACCCGAACACGAAGAAGAAGAAGCGGATAGCGATTCCTCTCTTTCCGGAATTCGATTCCGTTACTTCGTTGGTTAGTTTTCCATTATTTTCTCTTATTCTTCTAGTTGTGCCTTCCGAGAATCTAGTAGTTCTTGTCGGCACAAAACTCGTGACTTTCCGAAGTCATCCCGAAGAGAACTCGGCGTGGACGCGAATAGAGGCGGAGCTTCCAAGGGACGCTACGGTTGGATCTCGTCCCTTACTTCGAGTTACGAGAGGTACTTGGTAAATTTGTTTACTTTTCCGCAAAGTTTTATTTTATGATTATGTCAACACAATGTAAGGTTGCATGCTAGATACGAAGTTAAAATAATTTAGGAAATTATTTTATGCAAATTCTTCCGCTGCACGTAAAAATTTAAAATTTTACGAACTCGTATCCTTGTCGACATGCACCCGGTCCCAACAGTGGTATCAGAGCCGGTTAGTGTTTGACATTATCATATAATTGTTTTGTGGAACACTTTGTCATGATCTCAATTTCGGAAAAATTTTTCAATTATGAAAACTTTCAAATTATAATAGATTTTAGATTTAGAAATTTCAAGGTTTGGAAATCTTCATGAAATTTCACAAACGTTTGGAATTTTCTAGTTTCTAAAATTTTTATGATAATTGTGAAAACTTCCCATCTTTGGAAACTTTCCAAATTTTGGAAATTTTTCTATTTTAGAAATTTTCCAATTTTTGGAAATATGTAAGTTTTCTTTTTACCAGAAACTTACAATTATTCTGAAAAATTATTTTTGAAATCTCGCAATTTTGGGCACTTTCTTTTGAGAAAGTCTAGACAAATTCATGGATAGTTAAATGATAATTAAATTTGAATTGGTTTTTAAATTGACAACAAAATTCTTCATTTTGGATTGAGCCTCGGGGAGCCGTCCAATTTAAAGTTAGTTGTTGTAATTTAATTTCCCAATTTTTAATTGAAATTGTCATGTTTGATTTGGATTGAGCCTCGGGGAGCTGTCTAATTGGATTTACAACACATTACTTTTCTTTGGGTATCTGAACCTCGGGGAGCCACCCTTAGAAAACGATTTGTTGTAATTAATTAAATCCATGAATAAAATATGTTGAAGAGGTGATGCTCTTACATATTGTTGTCTCCAAAATTAATTAGGAAAATAGTTTCCTATAGTGTTTCTTAAATGAGATTTTCATGAAAATAATATGTGGTTGAATTAAGGGAATTGTCTCTTAATTTAATAAGTTTTGATTTAGAGAAATCAAAGTCTTGAACATATTATTTCCGAAATTAATTATGACAATTTAGGAAATTGTTTCCCAAAACAATTCCTTTATTAAAGTATGAAATTATAATTAGGAAATCCGGTTCCTAATTTAATTCATGAGACTTGATAAATTAAGTCACATACATACTTTATTAAGGAAATCGTTAGTCATGACAAATGTCATGAATGTGCTTAGAAAAGATGAGACCCAAAACCCCTTACAAAATATTAAGGCCAACACCTTCCATTAATATGGTTAGAATCGGAGTTTTGTTTCTCGTTTGGGTTGATGGACACATCCATGCCCGACTTGAACCTCAACATGTTCAAACCATGGAATTAGTTTATGCATAATATAGTTGGAGTCAGAGGTCAATCCTTAGTTTTGGTTGTTGGACACATCCAAGCCTGACTAAACGGTTGAATGAGCTCCAACCATATTAAAACTATTTCTTGATTAATGGGTCAGCCTTAAGCTTGGAGCATCGATTTGTTGTGCCACAGCCAAGGTCGATGCAAAGAGAGGCGCAGTTGGGTGCTATGTACTTTGTTGCATACTTGTTAATGAGTTAACAACCCAATGATTTATGCAAACATTCAATTATTTGATAGCATAATGTGATAGTTACATATATGTAATGTGTAATCGGTTTAATTACCTACCTTCATAGCTAAGAAAAACTTGATGGCCACAACCATGGTTGATCTTATCTATGGTTGGATATCAACCTATTTGGAGATGCTCCTACGATCTCCCGAATTGATAAAAAGGGTTATTCAATTTGAAAAATAAATAGGATTTTATTAATGTATATTGATACATTCTTTAATCAATCTTCTCACATAAGCTCAATTTGTATTTCTAGGTTAATCACTCGATCATGTCTTCTCTAAACTTGCGTTCCATTTTGGACACCAATAAACTAACTGGGTCGAACTTCATGGACTGGCTTCGAAACTTAAGGATAGGTAATTATACCAATTACATATTACATATATGTAACTATCACATTATGCTATCAACTAATTGAATGTTTGCATAAATCATTGGGTTGTCAACTCATTAACAAGTATGCAACAATATACATAGCACCCAACTGCACCTCCCTTTACATCGACCTTGGCTGTGACACAACAAATCGATGCTCCAAGCTTAAGGCTGACCCATTAATCAAGAAATAGTTTTAATATGGTTGAAGCTCATTCAACCGTTTAGTCAGGCTTGGATGTGTCCAACAACCAAAACTAAGGATTGACCTCTGACTCCAACTATATTAATCATAAACTAATTCCATGGTTTGAACATGTTGAGGTTCAAGCCGGGCATGGATGTGTCCATCAACCCAAACGAGAAACAAAACTCCGGTTCTGACCATATTAATGGAAGGTGTTGGCCTTAATATTTTGTAAGGGGTTTTGGGTCTCATCCTTTTCTTTCTAAGCACATTCATGACATATAATTATGTCATGTACTAACGATTTCCTTAATAAAGTATGTATGTGACTTAATTTATCAAGTCTCATTAATTGAATTAGGAACCGGATTTCCTAATTCTAATTTCATACTTTATTTAAGGAATTGTTTTGGGAAACAATTTCCTAAATTGTCATAATCAATTTCGGAAATAATATGTTTAAGACTTTGATTTCTCTAAATCAAATCTTATTAAATTAAAAGACAGATTCCCTTAATTCAATCACATATTATTTTCATTAAAATATTATTTAAGGAAATAAACTCTATAGGAAACAATTTTCCTAATTAATTTTGGAGACAATAATATGTAAGAAATCAAATAAGGAAATTATCGTTTGAGAATCACCTCAAAAATTTCCAAGATTTGATCACATATTTTATTTATGGACTAATTAATTACAATAAATTATTTTCTTTGGGTGGCTCCCCGAGGCTCAGATACCCAAAGAAAAGAAATTTGTCGTAAATCTAATTTGGCCCGCACCCCGAGGCGTAGCCAAATTAAACTTGACAATTCTTATTCAAAATAGGAAATTAAATTACAACAACTAACTTTAATTTGGGTGGCTCCTCGAGGCACTCCCCAAAGTAAAGAATTTTGTTAATAATTTAAAACCAATTCGAATTTAATTGTCAATTAATGATCCATAAATTTGTCTAGACTTTCTTGAAAGAAAGTGCCCAAAATTGCGAGCTTTTCATAATAGGTTTTCAGAATAATTGTAAGTTTCTGGTACAAAGAAAACTTACATATTTCTAAAATTGGAAAATTTCCAAAATAGGAAATTTCCAAAATTGAAAAGTTTCCAAAAATGGGAAGTTTTCACAATTATCATAAAATTTCAGAAACTAGGATATTTCAAAAGTTTGCGAAATTTCATGAGGATTTCCAAACTTTAAAATTCCTAAATCTAAAATTTATCATAATTGGAAAGTTTCCATAATTGGAAAATTTTCCAAAATTGAGATCATGACAAAGTTTTCCGCAAAACAATTATATGATTATGTCGAACAATTATTCCGCAAAACAATCATCAACATCCTCAACCCTAGAGGATTTCAAATGTTCAATCTCAATTTTCAATGACTTAATTGTTGGGACCGGGTGCATGTTGACATGGATGCGGGTTCGTAATTTTAAAATTTATTATGTGCAGCGAAGGATTTAGCATAAATAATTTCCCAAATTATTTAACCACACATCTAAGCATGCAACCTTATATTGTGTAGACATGATCATATATTAAAATTTTGCAGAAAGTAAACTAATTTACTTAATACCTCGCGTAACTCGAACGAACGGACGAGATCCAACCGTATGCGTCCCTTGGAAGCTCCGCCTCTATTCGCGTCCACGCCGAATCTTCTTCGGGATGACTTCGCAAAGCCACGAGTTTCGTGCTGACAAGAACTACTAGATTCTCCAAAGGCACGATAAGAATACCAAGAGAGAGATGGGAAGACTAACCACCAAATGAAGAACGGAATCAAGATTCCGGGAGGAAGGAAGGAGTTGCGCCCGCTTCTTCTTCTTCTTCGGCAGCTGCTTGGTGGATGAAGCTCACGACAACAAAGGGGTCCTCCTTTTAGGGCCGGCGGCACTAGAGGAGGGAGAGGGAGAGAAGGAGAGAGAGAGAGAGGGCTTATTTCTAGATCTCTTAGATTAATTTCCAAGCCTTGCCTTGGTTCCTTTATATAGTAGCCTCTCAATCGCCAAGTCTCCTTTTTATGGAATAAATTTTCATAAGAAATTTATCATATAAATTTTTCTGTGAATTATTCCATCATGCCAAGTTTTTATCATAATTTAATTTATAATAAAAACAACCATGTCTCCCTTTTTATTAAGGAATAAATTTTCACAAGAAATTTATTATATAAATTTTTCTTATCATGGAAAAAACAATTCATAATTGATTTTATAAAATAAAATAAACTATTCAAAGTTTATTTTAATTTCCATGAAAATAATAAACCAAACTTCAGTTTATAAAAATTTATATATATTATCCATAATTTTATAAAACAAACCACGCTCGGTTTATTTCATAATTTGAACCAAACAATTTGGTTCTCCCCTTTTAATGTGGCCGGCCAAACAAAGAGGGTGGGTGATGGACCCAAAATAGGCTATCACGAAAGTGAGTCTCAAATTTAGATATTTATAAAGCTGGAAACCCTTTTTGCAATCAAGAATGAAAACGTAGTAAAGGGGCCACAGGTCGTATTTTTCCAAGGGCTAGTTGAAGTTGTTCGATTTGTGCTCGAGTTTATGTGTCGTTAATGTTTTTGGGTTTCAAATAAAATCTGGTGTTTGGTTTCAAATAGACAAGAAAATGCAATGTAAAGGAATGAAAACTTGATACGCAATGTGAAACAACCTAGAAATGAACTAATCACATCACTTGGAAGACAAGGCTATTAATGAAGTGATATGCATGAATGAAGAAATGAAATTCAAGATTAAATGCAGCAGTATAAGGATGAGCTGAATACCGAATTGAAATTGTTTGAATTCAAACACTAAACTTGATACCAAGAAAAGGAAAACCTTGTGCCGGAAACTAAATCTAAATGCAATATTGAATTGCAACTTGGTACAAGTAGAGCAGCACTGCACTATTGTAAAACTACTGATGTAACAATCAAATTTGAAGCAAACAGATTGAATACAAAATTCAGAAACAAACTTCTGCAGAAATGAAGTGCAGAGCTTAATGACTCGATTTGCATGAATGCATGTATCAAACTGAATGCTCGAAACAAACAAGGATAAACTGAACTCGAATCACTAATCTAAGGTTCAGATACAATTAAGAAGAGCTATTGATTTCTTGACACCAAAATTCAGAAGCAAATGACTGAAATTGCAGAATTGAATTGGAATTGCAGACATTGAGTTGATGTGCAGAAATGAAATGCAGAACCAAAATCCGAAGATTAAAATTCAGAAAACAACTGGATTCATAAACTCACAAAGTAAACTGAAACAAGTTCACAAATCTATGTTCGAAGAAGATTAAGAAAGACTGATGTTTACTTGCTACAAACTTAAGAAGCTGTAAACTAAATTTGCTAAAACTGAAAACTGTAATTCAGAAACAAAATCTGATATGCAAACACTAAAGTGTAAATCAACTGAAATTAAACCTAAGAATTCGCTAACAAGCAAGCAATCTCCTTAATTTGCCGAATTGGAACTGATTAAAGAAGGGACAAATCCGAAAACTAAGCTTACTAACCTGGAAATTTCAGAAACAAGGTAAAATCTGATACGCAGCTACAGCAAATTGGTACGCAAGCCACAAACAACAATTAGACTGAAACTGAAGACCATGTTCACTAAACAAACTCACTAACTAATCTACTTGCATAATGGAAACTAATTTAAGCTGGAAAAATTCAGAAACGAAAATGAAATAGCTGATACAAAACAGAACAGGAACTAATTTGCTGAAACTGAAATTACAGCTAGGAAAACAAGAAAAGCAATAAGAACTAAGCCTCGATAAGTCTCTCGTCTCAAGACCTCCTTGTTCGTCACGCAAGGGCAAGCCAAGAACCCCTTCAACTCGCAAATCAATGGGAAATTGGCTCCAATTCAGATCTACTCACAAACTGCACGCAGCTGGATAAATCCAATCCAAATTCATAGATCTCAATGTGAAAGGTTGCGATGATGATTGGAAGATCATCTGAGCTCATCCTAGGACCCCTACAGATGGTTCAGATGGAAGGAAATGGACGCGGTTGAGATCCAAGAGCTCAAATCACAGATCTACCGAAATCCTCAAACAGCTCTGCATTCGACGCAATCTTGAGCTAAAATCGCCATTGAAGCCTTCTCCCAAGGATCCAGATCTTGCTCCAAGATCGTGATCGAGTTGGCCACACCTTCACTGAAGAAAAATCGCCGAAGAAATGAAGGAAAAAAAATGAAGAAGAATGAAGAACTAAACTGCTGCTGGCGAAGACGCGACGCTGAGATCTAAACAGGGGATCGGTTTTTATAGTTAAAACAGTGGATGACTCAGATTAATCCCACTCCATCCAACGGTTGATCTTCGTCAGATTTGACTCAAATTTTCCAGATCTTGATCAGAGGTCAGGATCATCCTCGGGGTAGCTCGGATCTTCCAGATTTGAAGCGGATGGTTCAGATCACCTTGGTCTTTGAATGGACGGTCTAGATCTCTCTGATCGTGATCCAACGGCCAGATGATCTCTGATTGAGCTGAAACCTTCAGATCTTGATCTGATCGCTAGATTAGCCTTAAACCCAACTCGGATTGATCAAAAGTTCTCAAATGGTCTAGATCTAACCATCTTTGCATCGGACGGTCCAAATTAGTTGACGCTTGATTCCTTTGATCTGGTCCACTTTTGACTCAACCTTGACCCAACATGACCTAGGTCCATGATCCTTCCAAGCCTACAAAAGTAGATCAAAAATTTAGTGACAAAACAACTCAAATATATCAAAATTTGTAATTAGGTCCAAAAAGAGTATAAATCCTAAAACCTAGGGTAAATCCACAATTACACAAGTAAAATATGGGTCAAACACGGATTTAAGCATATAAAATAATCAATTAAATGACACTTATCAACTCCCCCACACTTAAGCTTGAGCGTCTCACGAAAAGTACTAAATATGTATCCCCTAGCTTTTCTCAAACATAAGTAGAAGCAATTGAAATGAAATTACCTAGGGTTGTTAATTCTCAAAAATCTAAGCTCTTATGGATTAGTATCTTGTCCTTAAATCAACAACTTAGCAATTTCAACCTTCATGATTCATTGAGATGAATTTTCACTCACTAAACCTCTCAAGGGAAATTTTTTGTGGCTCTCTTCCTAAGTTCTAAGTACATGATGAAAATGGAGCTCACTCATACACACATGCTTTTTGCACTACCATAGGCTGGCTTGTTATATACTCTCTACCATTATTCATTATTAGAATTAACATCTAAAGAAATTCAACAAGAGAAAGATATATGAAATGATAAAAATGAAGTAAAAGCCAAGTGAATAGCAAATTTGAATGAGTAGAAGACTTGAATTGTTAGTAATATGAGAGAAGTGTCCTAAGGCAATCGCCTTATGATTGTAAACATTTATTTTAATAAATGAAAATTTACTATTTGAGTATACATGTTTGTGTATTTGATTGGGATCTTAAACTCATTTACTGAATGTCCGCAATACAATTCACAGCATGAGAGAATTTGTGATTAATTCACAACTAGTGATTATCTCTACATGTGCAATTGTGAAGTATTGAAAATATCCCTAGTCGATGAATTAATAAATACGGACACTATCAATTCTGTTGAGACTAGCATGGGTTATTCTCTAATCAGCTGATTCTCACTGGCTGGTGACATTGGGATGTCCGGAGATAAACATGAATGCTAGTTAAGGGAACTAGTTCATTGGAGTGACTGACTGTAAAACTTCACATGGTAGTCTATATATAGACCTGTCAGTGAAGTTCTTACTGCAGCTTAAGTGCGATGTTCCTTTGACTTGCGGTGTTCAAGTCATCTTGGTCACGGAGACTTATACTTTAACATCTTAAGCAAGCATCTCTAAGGAGGTGTGGACCCAGGATGGTTGGGTATAAGCCGAAGTGCCCGAAGATGTTTGAACAGCCTACAAAGGATTCACCACTCCTTGCGAGGAGATGTATACCCAAGGCCTATCATCGGATTGTTACTCGAAGCCTCTGGCCAGAGCATAACATGTTCCGAGTATGAATCTCTAAGAAACATGAGAGTAATTAGAATCCGTTGGACGAGAAAGACATTACTTGGGCTAGGTGTGACGTAGTCAGCCTAGTGGGGACTGACACACATAGACCGTGTCCTGAACCAAGTGGGTATAAGATGGTGAAGGGAATGAGACACGATTCATTAGAGCTGCTGAAGGGTTTCAGAATTATTTCTGAGGTCAACCGTTGATCTTTCGATTAATTAGGGGTCATTATGTACTACTAGGTGCCACTCATGATCGTTCTATAATTGGTTGATTATAGACGACCAACATAAATCGAAAGCCTATTTAATCACACGCACTACGAGTAATCCGAGGGATTTAAAACGAGTTGAAAATTGGATTTTTCGATCAAGAGAAATAAGTCGAATCTGAATTAATCAGAGGCGCAACGGAAGCTTAAAATGGCTAAGTCTTTTGAAGGCTTATTGGGCGAATTAAATGAGTTTAATTCGCGAGGGTTTGGCTTGACGTGGCCGGCCAAAGAGGGTACCCACCCTCTTTGGTTTGGCCGGCCACTACAAGGAGAGAAAACCAATTTATTTGGTTTATTTTATAAAATAAATCAAGCGCGATTTGTTTTATAAAATTATGGATAAATAAATCTATATAAAGAAATTTATATAAAGAGATTTATATAAAGAAATTTATATAAAGAAATTTATAGAAATTTATTCTTTTTTATGGAAATTAAAATGAACCATGGATCGGTTTATTTTAATTTTATAAAATCAATTATGAATTGATTTTTCGATGATAAGAAAAATTTATAAATTTCTTGTAAATTTTATTCCATAATAAAGGAGAGATGTATTTGTTTTATTATAAATTTAGTTATAATAAAACTTGGCATAACGGAATAATTCATAAGAAATTTATAGGATAAATTTCTTATGAAAATTTATTCCGTTAAAAGAGGAGACTTGGCGATGGAGAGACTACTATATAAAGGAACCAAGGCTAGGCTTGAATTCCTCAATTGAATTATCAAGAGATTAAGTAGCTCCCTCTCTCTCTCTAATTCTCTCCCTCTCTCTCTCTAGGGTCGGCGCCCACCTCTCTCTCTCTAGGGCCGACGCCCACCTTTCTCCCTCTAGGGTCGGCGCCATCTCCCTTGCCGTGAGCCACTACCAAGACGAAGCAGGTCGCGACTCCTTCCTCCCTTCACGGAATCTTGATTCCGTTATTCGGTGGTTAGTTTCTATCTTTTCTCTCTTGATATTCTAGTTGTGCCTTTGGAGAATCTAGTAGTTCTCGTCGGCACAAAACTCGTGGGTTTGCGAAGTCATCCCGAAGAGAACTCGACGTGGACGCGAATAGAGGCGGAGCTTCCAAGGGACGCTACGGTTGGATCTCGTCCTTTACTTCGAGTTACGCGAGGTAACGAGTAAATTAGTTTACTTTCTATAAAATTTTAATTTATGATCATGTCCACACATCATAAGGTCGCATGCTAGATACGTGGTTAAAAATAATTTAAGAAATTATTTATGCTAATTCTTCCGCTGCACGTAAATATTTTAAAATTTACGAACCCGTATCCTTGTCAACATGCACCCGGTCCCAACATGAATGCCCAAGGATATTTTTGATGCACTTTGCCCTCCTTTCAATCCTCATAATGAAATCAAAAGTGTGATGGAGTAAAGCTTTGGCATTGCTCTTCAAAAATTTGATTAAAAAGCCTCATCAACTCCTTTGTGCCAATTTCCCATCTTGCGTGCCAATTTGCTTCCTTCTCTTTTCTTTTCTGATTTTCTTTTCTTTTTCTTTCTCTCTAGTAAATTCAGAATGTAATGGAGCAGATCTTCAATTTGGATGAGAGTATCTTCACTACTTTCATGGTGCCAAAACTCAATGGTGTGCCAACTTGCTTCTTTTGATTTTTTTCCAAACTGCTTTTTTTTCTGTTTCTTTTTTTTCCCTCAAATCTTCTAATGGATCCGTTCAGATTAGGAACACAATTTCCCATTTCATATTACAGCTCCACATCCCAATCTGATTTCTTGATAGCATTTTGCATCAAATAGAAATGGAAGGTTTTAATGCTTCAATTCCTGTTTTGACTCCATCCCTACTGATTTTTCTCTTCCTTGCGGTTTTACAGCAGTTCTTCAATAGATTCAGCATCCACGCAATCCATTCTAAGAATCTAGAATTGTTAGGCTCTTCATCCCTGCAATTTCCTGGTTTATTATCAGCAGTAACTCATCTAGTAGTGGAGAATTTTCCAAACTGTTTTTGTTTTTTTTCTCTTTTCTTTCTCAGATCTGATCTGAAAATCCTAGCAGCTGCATTCCTTTCAGTTTTCTCATCAGCCTGCTATACTCATCACTCTTGATGCATTTATAAACTCAATGCCTTGATTCATAGCCTCGAAAACCCAATTTCAATTGCAAGTTGATACAAAACTTCCTTTGGCACAGATTTTTCTTTCTCTTCTTCACTTGTTCCACTTTGGTTCAGATTTTTACACAGATTTTTTGCTTCAATTCAAGCTTTACAACTTCAATCCAAACTTTAGCAAATTGTTACTGATTTAAGCTTCCATAATTCCTACTTCCCAATTCTTAATCCAAACCATTTGTGCTACAAACTCCATTGATTTCAATTTTTTTTTCATGGCACAGTTTTTTTTTCTGTTTTTTTTCTCGTGCCATTCCTTCCCATTGCAGATTTTAAGATCCACTTCACCTCCAATTCAAATTGAATTCCCACTTATTCTTGATACCAAGCTCCACTCAAATGGCACATGAATTTTTTTTTTTCAAATGAAGTGCTTCCTTGATGAAAATACATTCCAAAACACTAATCACTCCCCCACACTTAATCCGTTGTCCATCTCGGGCAAAATAACATCAAAGAACATCCCCAAACAACAAATCCCTAGAAAGTATGGTTAAGAGTAGAAGATAAGGAAAGAAAAATAGAAAGATCATGATTAGTGTCAAGAATTGATATGGAAAGGTAAACAAATTTATTAGCCTCTATAGATGTGATCCAATCATTGAAATATGGTTTTGAAAGAACCTAAGCAAGTTCTAGAGTACAATCACATTGCTCTTCAAAAATTTGATTAAAAAGCCTCATCAACTCCTTTGTGCCAATTTCCCATCTTGCGTGCCAATTTGCTTCCTTCTCTTTTCTTTTCTGATTTTCTTTTCTTTTTCTTTCTCTCTAGTAAATTCAGAATGTAATAGAGCAGATCTTCAATTTGTATGAGAGTATCTTCACTACTTTCATGGTGCCAAAACTCAATGGTGTGCCAACTTGCTTCTTTTGATTTTTTTCCAAACTGCTTTTTTTTCTGTTTCTTTTTTTTCCCTCAAATCTTCTAATGGATCCGTTCAGATTAGGAACACAATTTCCCGTTTCATATTACAGCTCCACATCCCAATCTGATTTCTTGATAGCATTTTGCATCAAATAGAAATGGAAGGTTTTAATGCTTCAATTCCTGTTTTGACTCCATCCCTACTGATTTTTCTCTTCCTTGCGGTTTTACAGCAGTTCTTCAATAGATTCAGCATCCACGCAATCCATTCTAAGAATCTAGAATTGTTAGGCTCTTCATCCCTGCAATTTCCTGGTTTATTATCAGCAGTAACTCATCTAGTAGTGGAGAATTTTCCAAACTGTTTTTGTTTTTTTTTCTCTTTTCTTTCTCAGATCTGATCTGAAAATCCTAGCAGCTGCATTCCTTTCAGTTTTCTCATCAGCCTGCTGTACTCATCACTCTTGATGCATTTATAAACTCAATGCCTTGATTCATAGCCTCGAAAACCCAATTTCAATTGCAAGTTGATACAAAACTTCCTTTGGCACAGATTTTTCTTTCTCTTCTTCACTTGTTCCACTTTGGTTCAGATTTTTACACAGATTTTATGCTTCAATTCAAGCTTTACAACTTCAATCCAAACTTTAGCAAATTGTTACTGATTTAAGCTTCCATAATTCCTACTTCCCAATTCTTAATCCAAACCATTTGTGCTACAAACTCCATTGATTTCAATTTTTTTTTCATGGCACAGTTTTTTTTTTCTGTTTTTTTTCTCGTGCCATTCCTTCCCATTGCAGATTTTAAGATCCACTTCACCTCCAATTCAAATTGAATTCCCACTTATTCTTGATACCAAGCTCCACTCAAATGGCACATGAATTTTTTTTTTTTCAAATGAAGTGCTTCCTTGATGAAAATACATTCCAAAACACTAATCACTCCCCCACACTTAATCCTTTGTCCGTCTCGGGCAAAATAACATCAAAGAACATCCCCAAACAACAAATCCCTAGAAAGTATGGTTAAGAGTAGAAGATAAGGAAAGAAAAATAGAAAGATCATGATTAGTGTCAAGAATTGATATGGAAAGGTAAACAAATTTATTAGCCTCTATAGATGTGATCCAATCATTGAAATATGGTTTTGAAAGAACCTAAGCAAGTTCTAGAGTACAATCACATGTATGTGTCACAAAAATAAGGCTAACCCTCACTAGGTACAAATAATTCATCTCAAGTCCTCAATCAAGAATCCATAGCCAAGTAGTACTCAAGCATCCAAGATTTCATCATGAGCTAAATCCCTAAGTTTTAACAACCAAATTTAATTCATTTTCAAAAGACTCTAAAATGCTATGAAGATAACCTAAAGGGATACATTTATTCCTATTCATCAAGGAAAAGTGCCGAAAGACATAAAATGGTATTTATAATGTCTATTTATTCATTCTACTCTACTCACGCATTTATTAGCAAGAACTCTTTTAAAAGAAAATTCTACTTCTAAAGAATATAAGAATGAAACATGCAATGAAAGAAAATGCAAGAAGGAACAAACTCCCCTTTATTTCTGGCGGTCGGAGTCTATCAAGAAATAATCTCCATCGTGGTAGTGGAGGAGTAGGGGTAGCTGAAAAAATTTCCTTCATTTGCTCAATTTTATTTTGCATCACTCCCCCACACTTAAACTTTACAGCAAGATGTTCAGGTGGCCGAAGGTGATTTAGGTACACAAGCCATGTCAGAAATGGAGTGCTATAAATTACAGTAAGATCTACTCCTCCCTCTTGATGTTTCTTGAAAATCCTTCCAGGGGGTTGGAGACTGTTTAGATGGAGCACCCACTCCAAAAGTCTTCTAGACCCTGCAAAACCATGTAATACCTCTCTCATACGTGCAGGGTAATATAGAAATGTAATACCATCAATCTCTACATGAAATGTATCCAACAATGTATCATATCCAATAATATCAATTTTTGGTACCTCAGTGAATTTTTCACAAGCAGTTTCTGCATAAGATGTATCAAGAAATGTTTCACAGTCACTAAAATCAATCTCTGGTACCTCCATAAGTTTTTCACACTCAATTTCAGCATAAGATATAGCAAGAGATTCTTCACAATAAACAATTTCAATTTCAGGCTCTTCTAAAAATTTTTCACAATTAAAATCCACCAAAGGTATATCAAGAAATGTTTCACAGCCAATAAAATCAATCTCGGGTACCTCCATAAGTATTTCACATTCAACTTCAGCATAAGATATAGCAAGAGATTCATCACAATAAACAATATCAATTTCAGGCTCTTCTAAAAATTTTTCACTATCAGCATTTCCATGATGTGTATCCCAACATGCTTCACTTTCAACAAATTCAACACTAGGTACCTCTATCAATCTTTCATAATCAAATTGTACATAAGATGTATACATAAGTGTATCACAAACAATAAAATCAGTTTGAGGTACCTCTATTGATTTTTCCAATGAAATAGGAAGAATACTTACCTGATCATGTTGAAAAATACCTGGAGGTTCTACAAGAGTGGATGTAATTATTGGCTCCTCCTGGTAATGTGCAATCACCTCTTCAGGTTCGGGTTCTAGTGGACACTCAACAAGAACGGGTGATTCTTGGGTTCTTGCTTCCATCATGCAAGTCCCTACACTTTCTAGTAATGTACCAGTAAATTGTGGTGGTCCCTGGGGCTTAGTGCAATCCCCTACACCTATGGAATCATCTCCCATGCATGTTTCCTCAGTAATATCTGTAATAACAATATCAGAAAAATTAGGACCATCAATAACACTATCATTACAAAATAAAAGATGAGAATGATCATGTAAAGTTTCAGAATTGACTTCAAAACTATCACAAGTTCTGCAATCAATCTCCTCCAATGCCTCTAAACTAGTAGGAATGGGTGATTCTTGGGGCTCAGTGCAATCCCCTACACTCTCAATCCTATCCTCTGGATTTCTTGATACATCAACCAATATAGGTGGTCCCTGGGGCTTAGTGCAACCCCGTACACCTATAGAATCACAATCATGCCCCTCAGAATTTAAAGTAGCTTGATAAGATAGTTGTCCTGATCTTTGGGCTTTTATTTGATTCCATTGATCTTGCAATTTTCCAAGGCGTCTCTGAATATTTTTAAGAGCAGATTCAACAACTTGTTGTTCTTGAAATGTGAGATAAGGTTGCTGAATATCAAGAGTAGGCGGTGCATTCTGAAATTGGAGCTGTTGGGGTTGCTCAAATGGTTGAATGGGCTGATTAAACTGCTGAAAACTTGGTTCACAACTTGGTGGAGATTGTTGAAAATTATGATTCTGAAAACTCTGATCATAGGGCTGAAATTGTTGATTGAATGATTGGATTGGCTGCTGAAAATTCTGATTCTGGAATTGAAAACTCTAAAATGGTGGATGAAAATTCTGATCGTTTGGTGGAAAATATTGTTGTGAAGGTTGAAATCCACTCTGATTTTGATTCTGGAAAGTCTGAAATGATTGGAACCCCTGCTGAAAATTCTGACTTGGTTGAAAGGGTAGCTGATCTTGCTGATATTGTGGCTGAAATTGCTGTGGTGGCTGATTGAAAATTTGGTACTGCTGCAAATCTGAGTAGGGTTGCTGAAATTGTTGAAATTGCTGATACGGCTGCTGGTAAGTAGATGAAAACATTTTGAACTGGCAGTCCTGTCACAAAACAAACAAGAAAAATAGCAGCAATCGTATACAAAAGATAAAGCACAAGAAAATAGAATCAAATGATATGCCCATAAGCACACAAGCAAAAAATCAAACAAATCAACTAGTTGCTTCCCCAGCAACGGCGCCAAAAATTTGATGAACCCGAAATACTAGGTTAAGTTGTCACGAATGTGTGGGTTCATCAGAATTTAGAATTTGTAAAAAATGCTGGAAACCCTTTTTGCAATCAAGAATGAAAACGTAGTAAAGGGGCCACAGGTCGTATTTTTCCAAGGGCTAGTTGAAGTTGTTCGATTTGTGCTCGAGTTTATGTGTCGTTAATGTTTTTGGGTTTCAAATAAAATCTGGTGTTTGGTTTCAAATAGACAAGAAAATGCAATGTAAAGGAATGAAAACTTGATACGCAATGTGAAACAACCTAGAAATGAACTAATCACATCACTTAGAAGACAAGGCTATTAATGAAGTGATATGCATGAATGAAGAAATGAAATTCATGATTAAATGCAGCAGTATAAGGATGAGCTGAATACCGAATTGAAATTGCATGAATTCAAACACTAAACTTGATACCAAGAAAAGGAAAACCTTGTGCCGGAAACTAAATCTTAATGCAGTATTGAATTGCAACTTGGTACAAGTAGAGCAGCACTGCACTACTGTAAAACTACTGATGTAACAATCAAATTTGAAGCAAACAGATTGAATACAAAATTCAGAAGCAAACTTCTGCAGAAATGAAGTGCAGAGCTTAATGACTCGATTTGCATGAATGCATGTATCAAACTGAATGCTGGAAACAAACAAGGATAAACTGAACTCGAATCACTAATCTAAGGTTCAGATACAATTAAGAAGAGCTACTGATTTCTTGACACCAAAATTCAGAAGCAAATGAATGAAATTGCAGAATTGAATTGGAATTGCAGACATTGAGTTGATGTGCAGAAATGAAATGCAGAACCAAAATCCGAAGATTAAAATTCAGAAAACAACTGGATTCATAAACTCACAAAGTAAACTGAAACAAGTTCACAAAATCTATGTTCGAAGAAGATTAAGAAAGACTGATGTTTACTTGCTACAAACTTAAGAAGCTGTAAACTAAATTTGCTAAAACTGAAAACTGTAATTCAGAAACAAAATCTGATACGCAAACACTAAAGTGGAAATCAACTGAAATTAAACCTAAGAATTCGCTAACAAGCAAGCTATCTCCTTAATTTACAGAATTGGAACAGATTAAAGAAGGGACAAATCCGAAAACTAAGCTTACTAAGCTGGAAATTTCAGAAACAAGGTAAAATCGATACGCAGCTACAGCAAATTGGTACGCAAGCCACAAACATCAATTAGACTGAAACTGAAGACCATGTTCACTAAACAAACTCACTAACTAATCTACTTGCAGAATGGAAACTAATTTAAGCTGGAAAAATTCAGAAACGAAAATGAAATAGCTGATACAAAACAGAACAGGAACTAATTTGCTGAAACTGAAATTACAGCTAGGAAAACAAGAAAAGCAATAAGAACTAAGCCCGATCAGTCTCTCGTCTCAAGACCTCCTTGTTCGTCACGCAAGGGCAAGCCAAGAACCCCTTCAACTCACAAATCAATGGGAAATTGGCTCCAATTTAGATCTGCTCTCAAACTGCACGCAGCTGGATAAATCCAATCCAAACTCCTAGATCTCAATGTGAAAGGTTGCGATGATGATTTGAAGATCATCTGAGCTCATCCTAGGACCCCTATAGATGGTTCAGATGGAAGGAAATGGACGCGGTTGAGATCCAAGAGCTCAAATCACAGATCTGCCGAAATCCTCAAACAGCTCTGCATCCGGCGCAATCTTGAGCTAAAATCGCCATTGAAGCCTTCTCCCAAGGATCCAGATCTTGCTCCAAGATCGTGATCGAGTTGGCCACACCTTCACTGAAGAAAAATCGCCGAAGAAATGAAGGAAAAAAACGAAGAAGAACGAAGAACTAAACTGCTGCTGGCGAAGACGCGACGCTGAGATCTAAACAGGGATCGGTTTTTATAGTTAAAATAGTGGACGGCTCAGATTAATCCCACTCCATCCAACGGTTGATCTTCGTCAGATTTGACTCAAATTTTCCAGATCTTGATCAGAGGTCAGGATCATCCTCGGGTTAGCTCGGATCTTCCAGATTTGAAGCGGATGGTTCAGATCACCTTGGTCTTTGAATGGACGGTCTAGATCTCTCTGATCGTGATCCAACGGCCAGATGATCTCCGATTGAGCTAAAACCTTCAGATCTTGATCTGATCGCTAGATTAGCCTTAAACCCAACTCGGATTGATCAGAAGTTCTCAAATGGTCTAGATCTAACCATCTTTGCATCGGACGGTCCAAATTAGTTGACGCTTGATTCCTTTGATCTGGTCCACTTTTGACTCAACCTTGACCCAACATGACCTAGGTCCATGATCCTTCCTAGCTTACAAAAGTAGATCAAAAATTTAGTGACAAAATAACTCAAATATATCAAAATTTGCAATTAGGTCCAAAAAGAGTATAATTCCTAAAACCTAGGGTAAATCCACAATTACACAATTAAAATATGGGTCAAACACGGATTTAAGCATATAAAATAATCAATAAAATGACACTTATCAGTGGGGACCCTCTTTGGCCGGCCAAACCCAAGCCTATACCATACGAATTAAACTCATTTAATTCGTCCAATAAGTCTTCAAAAGACTTAGCCATTTTATGCTTCCGATGCGTCTCTGAAAAATTTAGATTCGACTTATCTCTCTTGATCGGAAAATCCAATTTTCAACTCGTTTTAAATCCCTCGGATTACTCGTAGTGCGTGTGACTAAATAGGCTTTCGATTTATGTTGGCTGTCTATAATTAACCAATTATTGAACGATCATGAGTGGCACCTAGTAGTACATTATGATCCCCAATTAATTGAAAGATCAACGGTTGACCTCAGAAATAATTCTGAAACCCTTCAGCAGCTATAATGAGTCGTGCCCCATTCCCTTCACCATCTTATACCCACTTGGTTCAGGACACAGTCTATGTGTGTCAGTCCCCACTAGGCTGACTACGTCACACCTAGCCCAAGCAATGTCTTTCTCGTCCAACGAATTCTAATTACTCTCATGTTTCTTAGAGATTCATACTCGGAACATGTTATGCTCTGGCCAGAGGCTTCGAGTAACAATCCGACGATAGGCCTTGGGTATACATCTCCTCGCAAGGAGTGATGAATCCTTTGTAGGCTGTTCAAACAGCTTCGGGCACTTCGGCTTATACTCAATCATCCTGGGTCCACACCTCCTTGGAGATGCTTGCTTAAGATGTCAAAGTATAAGTTTTCATAACCAAGATGACTTGAACACCGCAAGTCAAAGGAACATTGCACTTAAGCTGCAGTAAGAACTTTCATTGACATATCTATATGTAGATTACCATATGAAGTTTTACAGCTAGTCACTCCAATGAACTAGTTCCCTTAACTAGCATTCATGTTTATCTCCGGACATCCCAATGTCACCAGCCAGTGAGAATCAGCTGATTAGAGAATAACCCATGCTAGTCTCAACAGAATTGATAGTGTCCGTATCTGTCAATTCATCGACTAGGGACAATTTCAATACTTCACTATTGCACATGTAGAGATAATCACTAGTTGTGAATTCATCACAAATTCTCTCATGCTGTGAATTGTATTGCGGACATTTAGTAAATGAGTTTAAGATATCAATCAAATACACAAACATGTATACTCAAATAGTGAATATTCATTTATTAAAATAAATGATTACATTCATAAGGCGATTGCCTTAGGACACTTCTCTCACAATACTAATATTAATTTCATCCTCTAACATTTCAACATGCAAATCATCTATGTTATCATCCCTAGATGATTCAATTGGTCACTTTCTAATTGCAATGACTTAACCTTATTCTTTGACTTCTTCAACATATTGGTTAAACATGCAATAGCTCTATAACATTTTTCTAGTTCGGAAGAGGTTACCTCTTCATCATCCGATGATGATGAAGCCGCGATTGAGGAGTTGGAAGATTCATCACTGCTTTCTTGATCTTCTCCAAGAGTCATGAGTGCCACGTGCCGTGTACTCTTCTCTTCGTTTTCTTCATCGGATGAACTTGAGGAGGATTCATCCCAAGTGGCCTTCAAGGTCTTCTTCTTCTTCTTTGATTTCTCCTCTTTCTTTTTGGATTTCTCCTCCTTCTTCTTTAGCTTTGGGCATTCACTCTTGAAGTGCCCTTTCCTACCACACTCAAAACAAGAAACGTTAGTCTTATCAACTTTGACTTCACTAGGGTTACCTTTACCCTTGAAGCGTCGACCCCTTCTCATCATCCTTCTCACAAAATTTGCCATCTCGGAGGAAGAAGACCCGCTGCCATCTTCCTCGGAATCGGACTCGGATTCGGATGAGGATGAAGATGAAGAGGCTTCCTTCTCCTTCTTCTTCTCCTTCTTCTTCTTGTTGGATCGTTCCCCTACAACTAAGGCAATCCCCTTCTCCTTGGGGCCTTTGTTAGCCATTTCATGCAATTCCATTTCACAAAATAGATCATCTAGCTTAACAATTGATAAATCCTTGGAGACTTTGTAGGCATCCACCATAGATGACCACAAAGCTTTCCTTGGAAATGCTTTTAGCACATACCTCACAAGGTCGCGGTTCTCAACCTTTTCATCAATAGAATGCTTTTAGCCCGTTGAGGACTTCCTTGGAAATGCTTTTAGCCCGTTGAGGACTTCCTTGAACCGACCATGTAGCTCACTTACCGTTTCATTCTCCTTCATGGAGAGATTTTGAAGTTGGTTGAGGAATAAGTTCCTCTTGGCGATTCTTGAATCTCAGGTGCCCTCGTGAAGTTCGATGAGCTTGTTCCACAAGTCTTTTGCACTTGTGAATGGACCAACCTTGATGAGTTGATCCTTGTTCATACCGCATTGTAGAGTGACAACCGCCTTTGCGTCGGCTTCACTCTTCTGAGTTTGTTCAGCCGTCCACCGCCAAGACTCAAGTTCTTTGCCTTCATCATCCTTTGGAGGGGTAAAGCCCTCCTTCACCGCGAACCAAGTATTGATGTCCATCTTCAAGTAATACTCCATCTTCGATCTCCAATATTGAAAATCTGCGCCATCGAAGAAGAGAGGTCGGGTGGTGGAAAAACCTTCTCTCAAAGCCATGGATGATAGCTCTCGGTTGTTAAACCGCTTGTATATAGCCCCAAGCTGTGATACCACTTGTTGGAACTCGGATGGCTAGAGAGGGGGGGGGGGTGAATATAGCCAATCACTTGAACTTTAGCACTTATCAAAAATTCTGCACTTAAACGTTTAGTAGCACAGCGGAAATAATAAAAATAGAGTATGCAGAAAACCAAAACCCTAAACTATGAGCAAACACAAGAACGCTAACAAGAGGATTTACAAGGTTCGGGGATAACTTGCCCCTACTCCTTGGCGTGCCCGTAAGGTGGGCGATCCCTTGATCGTCGGCAGATCAAGCCCCGGAAGATCCGGATAGAAAGCAACCTCCTTCTCGGTGGAGTAACTTCTCCACAGCGTTTCAATCGGAGATATAGTTTTAAGCACAATGAAACACAAGAAAGATCTTACTTAGCACTTAGCACAGACAAGAACACAGCAAGCTTCTCCCGAGCTCCACCCAGCGACGATCTCACGCAAGAACCCTTTCTTCGTGTCTTCTCGCTATTGGACTCAAAGTCTCTTGTTCCTTCCTCCAAGTGCTCAAGCAAGGGATGGTTGCTTCACTGATTGCAGTTGCTTGCTCAAGATGATGGAATTTCAGAACGCACAAGCAAAGTGTGGAGAACAAACGCGCATCAAGAACTCAAGACAGAAATCGCTTCCACGAACTCTACTCTGCTCTTCTCCTCTACGCCCTTTTGTTTCTCCACTGAGGACCAGGTGACAACATCTCACTGCAGCCTCCAGATGCTCTTCTACAACCACCAGCCACCACTGAGCTCTTCTGGACTCCCTGAGCTTCCCTCAGACCAGCCCCAGACAGCAGCTCCAGCCGGCGCCAGTGTCCGTTGCAACCTGAGATGGAAAACGGACAAACCTGCTCCAAGGAAAGACCTCCATTGACTCTCCTTGAGTGTTTGAATCCTTCCCTGTCACCTGCAGCTCAATCAGAGTGTTAGCATAGCATATCAAGCAGAAAATCGTGTATCAAATGTTAAGCGCAGAGAATCGGATACATTCAGACGCGATCAGAGCGTCTGACAGTGCATTTTGAATTAAAGTGATCGGTCACCGGACCGATCCAGGGCTTGTGAGTCGGTCACCAGACCGATCCACCGTTTTCCTGGGACTCCCAGCTCTCGCGGTGACACAGGCCTGATCGGTCACCAGACCGATTAGAGTGAAGCCTGATCGGTCACCAGATCGATCAGGTAGCTCCCTGTCTGATCAGGATCAAGCCTGATCGGTCCACGTTTGAGTGAACAGTAACGCGGAAATCAAATCCTAAGTCTTTGATCGGTCACCAGACCGTTCAGGAGCTGATCAGCGGGGGAACTCAACTCACTGAGTGCTCCCTGATCGGTCACCAGACCGATCAGAAGCAAGGCAGTGAGGAAGCTGCCTGATCCCTGATCGGTCACCGGACCGATCAGGAGCCAAGCAACGAGGCAACGGCCTGCTCCCTGATCGGTCACCAGACCGATCAGGAGCCACACAGTAGGTTCCCAACCTCACTGTGCGCTCCCTGATCGGTCACCAGACCGATCAGTCATTGCTGGATCGGTCACCAGACTGATCCACGAAGAAGCAGCGTGCCAACTGTTAGTAAGAACCCTAGAGCCAATTATGTGATGATTGACTAGGGGCATTTTGTATCATATTCTATTATTAATAAATGCATGTTTGGTTATTATACTTACTTTGTATTCTGTGCCGAATGACTAAGTATAATAATGTCCTTGTGTAGTAGGTTCTTATCTACATTATATCGATTGGTTGAATCGATAGTGTGATAATGCAGAGAACACTACACTAAACTATTCCTAGTCAAGCATTAATATTCAGGGGCAATATTAATGTATGGAGACTAGCATGTAGGTCAACTGATGACTTGAGCTCACAAGTCATGGATATGTGATATCAAGCTGACACATGGGTATACATTGGAGAATGTGTACTGAATGACCCGCCATGAGAAAGTTTCATAGATTGTCATATGAGTGTCGTAGACTTTCTCATGTGACTATTGGTATGAATAGTCCTTAGACCTGAAGTCACTACGGTTCCCTACATAAGGAGTTATGTACTTTGGTATCGTCAAACGTCACCCGTAACAGGATAGACTATAAAGGCGATCACTGGGTATGTAATAAATTATGCGGAGGGATGTGAGTGATGTAGATGGGATCTATCCCTCCCATATGATGGGAGTGATATCTGTGGGCCCCTTGATCGAGTAGGACTACTGAAACGCATGACCATGCTCAAATGAGTCAGTATGAGATATTGAGCTCATTTGTTTGAGTGAGTTTACTCGGGGATCAAGAAACACAAGATTGATTGAGGATGACACGGTCTATGCCTCATTAGTCAATCTAGATATCAAGGATAGAAGGACAAGGTCATACACTATCATAGTCACGGAGGTTTAGTCAGATCTCGACTTTTCTTGTTACTTGGGTAGCAATGATGCATTGCTAGATGTCGCTCATTGCTTATGTGTCTAAAGTGTTTAGGCGCATTGCCAACGTCACGAGAACAAATTGGGTCACACACAAAGGACACAATGCTTCGGAAAAGTTGGTTGGCAGATCTGAGCCCGAGTTGGGAACTCAGGAGATCTGAGCCCGAGTTGGGAACTCGGGAGACCTGAGCCCGAGTTGGGAACTCGGGAGGTCAGTTCGGAGGACTCGAGTTGGGAACTCGAGAGAGACCGAGTCGGAGCTCGGCGGGCCGAGTCGGAGCTCGGCGGGCCTAGTCGGAGCTCGGCGGGCCAAGTCGGAGCTCGACGGATCGGGTCGGAGCTCGGCAGATCGGGTCGGCACTCGGCAGACTGGGTCGGGAGCTCGCCACTCGGGAGACTTGGTCGGGAGACCGATTCGGAAGCCCGAGAGGCCCGGTCGGAGTTGCATGGAAGAAAGTGAAAAGTCTCTTTTCATTGGATGAAAAGATTCTTTTCTTGCATGGGAAATGATAAAGAGCCACATAAAAAAATGTGCTCTTTATTGGGAAGCCAAAGAGACACAAACCTCTTCATATTCTTGGGATGATTATAAAAGAGGGCCTTGTGAATTTGGATGAGCTCTCCTTCTTCTTGCCTTAGCTTTTCCCCTTCCCTTCTTCTCTTCTTCCTCTCCTCCACTCGTGGCCGAAACCTTACTGTAAGGTTCTTTGTGGTTTCGAGCTACCTCAAGTTGCTAGCACAACTAAGGTAGTTCTCCCGAAGTTGAGAGATTGTGTCCGTGTGGATACGAATAGAGGCACGGACGTTTGAACGTGCAAGAGATCCGGCGCATCTTGGACGAGCGGGATAACCGAAGGGCACGCTTCAAAGGTATAAACAGTAGATAAATCTATTAGATAGATAGCTTTGTACGAGTTTTCTTTCGCATGGATCGCTCGTGGGTTCTTGTTTCCGCTGCGTTTTTATTGTTTTGTGCCGGGAGAACCCAACACCAACATCCCTGATCGGTCACCAGACCGATCCAGGGACCCAACCCTAGCCTTCCAAGCTAGGGTTTCATCCAACCAAGTCCTCCAAGCTAGGACTTCTTCACCTAACCCTCCAAGTTGGGAATTTTCACCTAACCCTCCAAGTTAGGACATTTCACCTAGCCCTCCAAGCTAGGACTTTTCACCCAACTCTTCCGAATTAGGACTTTTCCAAATCTAGCCCTCCAAGCTAGGACCTAACCCTCCAAGCCAGGACTTTTTCACCTAACCCTCTAAGTTGGGACTTTTCACCTAACCCCCCAAGTTAGGACTTTTCACCTAGCCCTCCAAGCTAGGAATTTTCACCCAACCCTTCCGAATTAGGACTTTTCAACACCTAGCCCTCCAAGCTAGGATTTTTCACACCTAACCCTCCAGGTTAGGATTTTCCAACACCTAGCCCTCCAAGCTAGGATTTTTCATACCATGCCTAATCCCTGATCAGGACTTAACCATAATCGTAATCATCAACCTAAACTAAAATTGGTGTCAACATCAAAATAACAATCAGGGTCAGACTGCATCAACATATGTGAATGTGCAGGTTTGCAGGTACACATGGACTTGGTTGATGTCTTCAGGTGAAGGGTGGCATGGAGGCAAGCTGGAGGCTTGTGTGCACACCCGAGGGACCATGGGCAAAGCAAGAACGATGAAGCCGAAGGAAGCAGACTTCGAGGCATACGTGAAGGATAGCATGGACACAAGCTGGAGGCTTGTGTGTGTATCCGAGGGATGAGGACAAAGTCGAAGAAGGCTTGAAGGCGATGGATCGAGGCTGCTGGAGCAGAGACGATGAGCCGAGGACACGGACTTCGAGGCATGCGTGAAGGATGGCATGGAGGCAAGCCGGGGGCTTGCGTGCGCATTTGAGGGACGGGAGCCGAAGATGAAGAGGGCGTGAAGGCAACAGATCGAGACTGCTATGGGAGAGTCAACCAGGTCGTGAGGGTCCGAGTGATGAGTGATTGTACTAAGAGACTAAGACAGGAGGGTTCGAGTGCGGAGAGAAATGTACTTGGGGAGTGTAACCCTAAGCTTAGTAAAGGACCAGTCGACTGCTCTGGGAGCAGTCGACTGGTGATGGCAGTAATGACTGGCTGATTCGAACGTTGGCTGTAACGGTTGAATCTGAGTGGGACCAGTCGACTGCCCTAGGGGCAGTCGACTGGTAGTGGCCAGTTTAGACTCGAGCTCTATTTAAAAGAGCTCGTTTCATGCTTTTGTTTCTTGGCGAAACTTGCTTGGTCAAAGCTAGTTAGTAGCCTATTGTACTCAGGTAGTGTCCAGATCTTGTGGAGAGGTTTCTCCACCCACAAGGAGCTACGAGTTCTAGCAAGAGGTGCTCCGGGGTGTAACGCCCACTTTTTTTTTTTCATAAAGCGGCGTTACGTTAACATACTTGGGCATGTAGACATCAGAAGGCAGCGGAATAACTTTAAGACTTACACATACATGCCCTACTACTATTCTTAACATAATGACATGGGAACTTGGCATATTAACTTTGTACTTAGCATCATATCATACTTAACATCATGTCATAGAGTTTCATAATTCACCATTCAAACACATAAGTAGTAAAGATAGAGTTTTAGCATAAAACGAGTAAACATATTATTTTCTTGGCCACGTCACTACCACACACATGCATTCTTGCCCTCATGCTGCTTCCTTACAGTCCCCTTGCGTGATCTGCGGTATAAGGAAATAAGACTATAAGCACACAGGCTTAGTAAGACTCTTTCCTACTCACTAAAACGATTCATCACTTAATCATAAACACATGAAACATAAACATAACTTGAACATAATTCAATTTAGAATAACCTAGTACATGACATAGACTTAAACATAAGGAAACATTCTTAACATGCATGGAACATGGCATAAGCATAAACATAAAGAAGCATTTTCAACATGCATGATACATGACATAAACATAAACATAAAGAAACATTCTCAACATGCATGATACATGGCATAAACATAAACATAAAGAAGCATTCTTAATATGCATGATACATGGCATAAACATAAACATAAAGAAGCATTCTTAACATGCATGATACATGGCATAAACATAAACATAAAGCATTCTTAACATGCATGATACATGGCATAAACATAAACATAAAGCATGAACTAACCTGTATGACATAAACATAAGCCTACTTTCCATCATATCATAGGGCATCTTCTTAACATAATCATGAGCATAAATCGTTTACTATCATGCTTATTTCTTGACATGGACATAAGTATAAGACATGAATAGCATGGCATAATGCAATACATGAATGCATGAGTCTAATGCATGTACATAGGGATGCTTAACTTTTTAAAACATACTTTTAAATACTTAAACATCATCATATCATCATTGGGGGTCCCCGGCTTGTACCACATACATACATCATAAGCGCGCATCCCTAAGTAGATACGAGGTAGCGAGCCCCGACCTACTAGAGTAAGGACAGCATAGTCGGTAGTCCCAGAACCGGGGCATTCTTAAGGTGCCCATCCCTGTTGCATAGCTTCGGTAGTGCCATAACCGTGGACAGCATAGTTGGTAGTCCAGAACCGGGGCATTCTTAAGGTGCCCATCCCTTGGACCCATACTTCGGTCCGGTACAAGCCCATTCATAAAGTAAAATACTTTACATGCTTCATCATTCATAAGATATGGCATACATCTTCATTCATAAAACATGGCATGCATCTTCATTCATAACATGGCATGCATCTTCATTCATAAACATAGCATGTGTAACGACCCGACCCGTCTACCGGCCCATTTACCGGTCTCACGACCGTCATACCGTCATACTGTCAACCATCAACCGTGTCGTCATTCATAACATGGCATGCATCTTTATTCATAAAACATAGCATGCACTTTCATTCATAAACATAACATGCATCATTATTATAATAATAACATGCATCTTTATTCATAGAACATAGCCTACTTACGTAACCATCATTCTTATTCCTAGTGTTTGCATAATCATGGCATATAAGGTAAGCATTGCATTACATTCATTGAACATGGCACGCTTGCATAGACATTTATCCTAATCCATAGAACTTGCATGATCATGATGCATAAGGTAAACATTGCATTTCGTACATAAGCATGGGATCTATCTCAAGCATGCATAGGTAGGACTTCCATAAACATACTACCTATCATTCAAGTACATGGCATAGGATATAAGACATTCATAATTAAACCCTATTAAGAATGGCATCCAATCATAAACATACAAACATAAAACATGGTGCTTAAGGTTAGGGTTATAGGTAACTTAAGTTGTACCACATGCTTGAACCTTGATACATACATATATATACTTCATGGTAAAGCATAAATCATCATTCTTCAAACCCTAACCCCATCCAAACCCTACATTCCTTTGCTTGGCCGAAACCTATAGGGATGGGTTCCATCATTCAATTAACATGTCAAATAGCATAAGGTAAAGAACCAACCATACTTTACTTATAAGACCATGGGAGGCCATTAGGGCTCATAATTAGGGTTATCCCTAACCTTTAGCCCTCTTTCCTTGTGCTGGCCGAAACCCTACAAGGCCATGGGTGCATGGAAAATTCCATGAAAACCCCAATCAAACATTAACACCAAACATACTCTACCATAGAGCCATTGGGACCCCCTTGCTTGAGGGAATCCCTAACTTTTTGCCCTAGATCCAACTTGGCCGAAACTTGTGGGGGTCACAAAGCCTTGTAAAAGTTCACATAAGTCCCCCCCAATCTCCCTTATATCATGATAATACACAAAACACATGCTTGAGGGTTTAGATTCATCCCTACCCATGGATTCATGAGATGGCCGAAACCCTAGGGGATCCTAGGGTACCCCAAAAATTCTCAAAAATTATATTTAATCTCTAAACATCATGAGGACACATTAGAAAACATAATAGAGATTTTTAGCATCATCATGGACTCAAAAACCCTAGTGGCCGAAACCTATGTGGGGTTCATGCCTTCTTTTCTTTTTTTTTTCCAACATAAAATCTCAAACAACTTCATATTATGCTAAAATCCAAAAGGAACTATTATACCACAGGTGAGGGAGTCTTACCTTGGTTGATCTTGATTTTTCACCTTGATTATAGAGAATCAAAAGAACTCTTTAGACCCTAAGTCACCTCTAGCCCTTGTAGTCTTGGGAAACCTCTAGATCTTGGAGATGAGACCTTCTTGTGGAGCTTTTCCAAGGGAAAACCTCCCTTATGGTGTTCGGCTAGAATGAGGAAGGAGGAGGAGAGAAAATACAATAGATGAAAGGAAGAAGGTAACTCCCAAACCCCCCTCTTTATAACCCATTAAGGAGGTAAATGAAGAGTCTCTTCATGACCCTTCATCTTTTTCTAAGCCTTAACCAATATCCACTTCATTTCCTCCTAGCACTCCCTTGCTAGGTGAATTGGTTAAAGCATACATGGTTGTACAAGAGGTCCAAGGTTCAATCCTTGGTGCATGCACAATTTTTTTCCACTTATTTTTATTTTATTTTCCTAGTATTTTCGAAAATCCCTTAAAAATTCCCCCATAATTTGTTGGGACCGGGTGCATGTCGACAAGGATATGGGTTCGTAAAATTTTAAATTTTTACGTGCAGCGGAAGAATTAACATAAAATAATTTTCTAAATTATTTTAACCACGTATCTAGCATACAACCTTATGATGTGTTGACATAATCATAAATTAAAACTTTGCGGAAAAGTAAACTAATTTACTAAGTACCTCGCGTAACTCGAAGTAAGGGACGAGATCCAACCGTAGCGTCCCTTGGAAGCTTCGCCTCTATTCGCGTCCACGCCGAGTTCTCTTCGGGATGACTTCGCAAAGCCACGAGTTTTGTGCCGACGAGAACTACTAGATTCTCTAAAGGCACAACTAGAATATCAAGAGAGAGATCAAATAGGAGAATGCCACTGCCATGAACAACTTCTCCACCGAGAGAAGTTTAATTCTCCAATAGGAGAATTTTACTCCAAATGCATGCAACTTCTCCACCATGGGATGCTTAATCCTCCAATAGGAGAAATTTGCTCAAAACCACAAACCGCATGCAACTTCTCCACAAACCGCATGCAACTTCTCCACCATGTGATGCTTAATCCTCCAATAGTATAATTTTGATCAAACCGCATGCAGCTTCTCGGCTGTGGCTGCTGCCTTCTCCATAAGAGTGTTGCATGCGTAACTTTTCATCGCCATGAATTGAGATGTGTGAAGAAGGAGCAGGTCTGTTCGGCGCCGCAGAGAGAAAGAGAGAGATACGAGGAGAGGAGAAAAGAAACCTAGGCAAGAATCTTTAATCTCTTCATTACCCAATTAAATTAAGGGTTTGTCTTTGATTCCTTTATATAGTAACATCTCCCTTGCCAAGTCTCCCTCTTAACGAAATTTTCATAACAAATTTATCCTATAAATTCTCTTATGAATTATTCCGTTTAAACCAAGTTTTATTATAACTAACTTTATAATAAAACAAATATATCTCTCCTTTTATTATGGAATAAATTTTACAAGAAATTTATAAACTTTCTTATTATGGAAAAATCAATTCATAATTGATTTTATCAAATTAAAATAAACCATTCTATGGATCATTTTAATTTCCATAAAAAGAATAAATTTTTATAAATTTATTTATATAAATTTCTTTATACAAAATTTATTTATCCATAATTTATAAAACAAATCGCGCTAGATTTATTTTATTAATTAAACCAAATAAATTGGTTTCTCCCCAATGTTGTGGCCGGCCAAACCAAAGAGGGTGGGCACCCTCTTTGCCCGGCCACTTCAAGCCCAATCCCTCACGAATTAAACTCATTTAATTCGCCCGATAAGCCTTCAAAAAGACTTAGCCATTTTAAGCTTCCATTGCGCCTCTGATTAATTCAGATTCGACTTATTTCTCTTGATTGGAAAATCCAATTTTCAACTCGTTTTAAATCCCTCGGATTACTCGTAATGCGTGTGACTAAATAGGCTTTCAGATTTATGTTGGCCGTCTATAATCAACCAATTATAGAACGATCATGAGTGACACCTAGTAGTACATCATGACCCCCAATTAATCGAAAGATCAACGGTTGACCTCAGAAGTAATTCTGAAACCCTTCAGCAGCTCTAATGAATTGTGCCCCATTCCCTTCACCATCTTATACCCACTTGGTTCAGGACATGGTCTGTTTGTGTCAGTCCCCACTAGACTGACTATGTCACACCTAGCCCAAGTAGTGTCTTTCTCGTCCTTTGGATTTCTAATTACTCTCATGTATTTAAGAGACTCATACTCTAAACATGACATGCTCTGGCCAGAGGCTTTGAGTAACAATCCGACGATAGGCCTGGGTATACATCTCCTCGCAAGGAGTGGTGAATCCTTTGTAGGCTGTTCAAACATCTTCGGGCACTTCGGCTTATACCCAATCATCCTGGGTCCACACCTCCTTGGAGATGCTTCCTTAAGATGTTAAAGTATAAGTCTCCATGACCAAGATGACTTGAACACCGCAAGTCAAAGGAACATCGCACTTAAGCTACAGTAAGAACTTCATTGACATATCTTTATAGATAACCATATGAAGTCTTACAGCTAGTCACTCCAATGAACTAGTTCCCTTAACTAGCATCCATGTTTATCTCCGGACATCCCAATGTCACCAGCCAGTGAGAATCAGCTGATTAGAGAATAACCCATGCTAGTCTCAACAGAATTGATAGTGTCCGTTTTTATCAATTCATCGACTAGGGATATTTTCAATACTTCACATTTTCACATTTAGAGATAATCACTAGTTGTGATCCCATCACAAATTCTCTTATGCTATGAGTTGTATTGCGGACATTCAGTAGATGAGTTTAAGATCCCAATCAAATACACAAACATGTATACTCAAATAGTGAATTATCATTTATTAAAATAAATGTTTACAATCATAAGGCGATTGCCTTAGGACACTTCTCTCATATCACTAACAATATAGTCTCTAGGAAAGGCATTGAAGTAGATCATACTAAAGTTAGTGTTATATCTTCTCTATCTTACCTCGTATGCGTACGGGATGTTCGAGCTTTCCTTGGCCATGTAGGATTTTACAGGAGGTTTATTAGAGACTTCAGTGAGATTGCTCGCCCTTTGACTAGACTTTTGCAGAAGGATGTGGATTTCTTCTTTGATGAAAAATGCAAGGAAGCTTTTCAGAGATTGGGGAGGCTCTTATTTCAGCTCCTATTATTAGACCTCCTGATTGGACTCTACCTTTTGAGTTGATGTGTGACGCTTCAAATTTTGCTGTAGGGGTTGTACTGGCACAGAGGGTAAATGGAGCGCCACATATCATTTGCTATGCTTCCAAGACTTTAGATGCTGCTCAGGCTAACTATACCACCACAGAAAAAAAGTTCCTTTCTATTATTTTTGCTTTGGATAGATTTAGATCATATTTGCTATGTTCTTATGTGATTGTATTTTCTGATCATGCAACCTTGAAGTATCTTCTGAAGAAACCATATGCAAAGCCCAGATTGATTAGATGGATGCTTCTACTTCAAGAGTTTGATTTAGAGATTCGAGATAGAGTGGTAAGGAGAACTTGGTGGCAGATCATTTGAGCAGGATAGAGGGAGATGGACACCTTACCGCCATTGATGATGATTTTAGATATGAGCACCTTTTAGTGGTGCATGGTGAGTTGTCATGGTATGCAGATCTAGTTAACTCTTTAGTAGCTAATGTTTTTCTTGCACAATTTACTAAGGCGCAGAAAGATAAATTTAAGAGTGATGTTAAATTCTATGTGTGGGATGATCCTTACTTGTGAAAATTTTTTAGTGATCAAGTAATTAGAAGATGCATACCTGATCATGAGTTTCATTTAGTTCTTACACTTTGTCATTCGTCAGCTTGTGGAGGACATTTTGGTCCACAGAGGACCGCTAGGAAAGTACTAGAATGTGGATTATTCTGGACTACTTTATTCCATGACGCTTATCTATTTTATAAAAACTGTGATACATGTCAAAGGACAGGAAACATAGGAGCTAGGAATGAAATGCCCCAACAAATTATGCTTTTTTATGAAATTTTTGATGTATGGGGGATAGACTTTATGGGACCTTTTCCTGCATCTTTTGGATTCTTGTATATACTACTTGCTGTTGATTATGTATCTAAATGGGTGGAGGTCATTCCCTCCAAGACTAACGATTCTTTTATTGTTGTGAGTTTTGTTAGGTCACACATTTTTTGTAGGTTTGGAATTCCAAGAGCTATTATAAGTGATCAAGGTTCACATTTTTGCAACAAGCACATGAAGGCTTTACTCAATAAATATGAGATTTTGCATAAAGTGTCTACTTCTTACCACCCCCAAACTAATGGACAAGCCGAGGTATCAAATAGAGAGATTAAGGCAATCTTGGAGAAGACCGTGGGGCCTAGTAGAAAAGATTGGAGCAAAAGACTTGATGATGCATTGTGGGCCTATCGGACGGCATATAAGTTACCTATTGGAATGTCACCCTACCGGCTTGTTTATGGGAAAGCTTGTCACTTGCCCGTGGAGATAGAGCATAGAGTTTATTGGGCAGTGAAGGCTTGCAATTTTGATGCAAATAAAGTGGGAGAAGAAAGGAAGCTACAACTTCAAGAACTTGAGGAGATAAGATTAGAAGCATATGAAAACTCAAGGATTTACAAAGAGAAAACTAAGGACAATCATGATAAGCATATAGTGAAGAAGGAGTTTCAAATTGGTGATAAAGTTCTTTTGTACAAATCAAGGCTCAAATTAATTAAAGGTAAGTTAAGGTCTAGATGGGAAAGTCCATTTCTTGTTACTAATGTTTTTCCTTATGGTGTTATTGAGATTAAGGATGAAGCTAATGATTTTATTTGGAGAGTTAATGGCCACCGGCTCAAGAAATATTTTGAAGAAGTGAAGGAGTTAGATGTGGATGGATTGGATGTTAAAGATGTTATCTACCCAACTTAAAGGGGAGTTTGATCTTTCTTACACTTTTATTTCATTGTATATACCATTTTTATGTTTTCTAGCAGTAAATTTTTCTTTTACAATGAGTTCTTGTTAATAAGTACTTAGGTAGTGTAGAGTGAATAATGATTCATTGTAGATACCATTTTATCCTTTTTGGCATCTTGTTTCATGCATGATTTGGAATAAATGTATTCCTCTAGATTTTCTTTATATCATTTTAGAACCCTTTGAAAGTGAATTAAATTTGGTTGTTAAAACTTAGGATTTGAGCCCATGAGTGAAAATTCTTGGATACTTAAGTTACTACTTAGTTATGGACTCTAGATTGATGACTTGAGAAGAATTCTTTTTACCTAGTGAGGATTTGACCTTATTTTTGAGATACACACATGTGATTGCACTTTACAACTTTCTTAGGTTCTTTCAAAACTATATTTCTATGATTGGACCACATTTATAGAGGTGAATCACCTTGTTTCCTTTTTCATATCAATTTTTGCAATATTCTTTGTTGATCTACTTTATATTCTTCTTCCCCTATTTTTTTGTTCATAATCATATTTTCTATGGACTTGGGTGCTTTGATTATTTCTTGATGTTATTTTGCCCGAGACGGACAAAAGTTCAAGTGTGGGGGAGGTTTTGGTTGTTTTGGATTTTTGAATAGTGGTGCATGAACTTTATCAAGCATTCTATCAAATATTGAGGACAATGTGAAGCATTTGGCAACCTACAAGCAAAATGTGCCAACTTGATGAGAGTTTATTGTTTCTGTTGTGTGCCACATATGGGTTGTTGGTCAGGAAACAAGGAATGAAGAAAGTATCAAGGATGCAATTCTGAATTTAAAAAAAAGAAGAAAAAAAAATCTGTTGGCTAAACTAAAAAAATGGGCCAAAATTGAACCGGAAAAAATGCAGTAGATGAAAAGATGCCAACTTGAAGGAGTTTTGTATCAAGAGTGGGTTGAAAGAATTGGTTAGTGAAGGTAACATTTGAAGCATCTAAATTCCTAATTATTATTTGATGTTTCAAGTTCTATGAGGCAAATTCCGAAGGGAAATGAGAGACTTAGCAAGAGGGTGCGAAGCTGGAATTCTTGGTTTGAGTAGCCTTGCAGATGAAAAGTTTCAGCTAGGAGTTGAGTAAAAACATGTGTGCCAAGACCAGAGCTCAATGCAAGTTTCGATTTATTTAGATATGAATTCTGAAGCTAGGGAATCAGAGTGGATCTGGATTCTGAAGCTGCCCAATTCAGATGTGAATTGAATCTGAAAATGCTGAAAAATTGGGAAGCTGAAACTGAGTTGACTACAAAAAAATGATAGTAGTGAATTGGAATTGAGAGGAAACAGCTATATGGCTAAGGATATTCAGAAACACTTATGTATAAATTCAGAATCTGTGATGGTATGCCAAAGAGTTAAAGCTTTAGCATATAAGAATTGTCATCTGTTTATTGCAAAAACCTGGGCATTTGTTCAGTGGACAAGCAATGAGGTTTGTACTAACTTGTAATGTGAGTGTCCGAACAATAGGTTGCAAAACTTGAGCTGTTATTGAGTGTATTTCTAGATAGGACTCCAAATATGTTAGCCTCTCAAGACACAAGAAACAGTTAGCAAGAAATGGGAAGAGGCAAATTGTAATCTGTAATTTTGATAAGTAGAGAGAAAAGCATCAACTCAAAGTGTGTATGGAAGAATCGAACTACAAAGAAGGTGTATAAACTGGGAATTGTGAGTGCTAACTGTTGTGTGCCAAGTTGGAAATTAGAAGCTATTGCTGCCGAGAATTCAGTGAATCAGTTTTGAGTTTGGATGTTCAGAAAGGTATCCGAATCGATCAGGAAGACCTAATCGGTCTCCTTGACCGATCAGGGAAGTGTCTGATCGGTCACCGTGACTGATCAGAAGAAGTCCAAACCGATCAGAAGAAGTCCAAACCGATCAGAAGACTCCAAATCGATTCCTGATCGGTCTGCTTGACCGATCAGGAAGAGCCTGATCGGTCTCCTTGACCGATCAGAAGGAACTTTTTGGTTGCTGAGACATGTATGATTGCAAAAGGAAGTCCTCTGCACTTAGAGAATCAACTATGAATTTTCTCATTCATCTTGTATCTCAGCCATGCAAAACGTTCACAGAATTTAAGGGTTGGATTACTGAAGCTTGCCTTATTCCACTCGATCAATTTCTGAATGGTGAGCATTTCAGAAATGAAGCAATTCATCAAGGAACTATAATTCTAATGGAGAAATGCTGGAATAGCTCAGTGATGGATGAATGGAAGCTTGCTTCATAAACCTTCGGATGGAGAGGTTGGCACAGAACAACAACTTTGGCACACTGGATTCAGTGAGGTTTCTCATCCAAATCAGAGTCACTGTCTGATCCTTACTTACCTTGGCTCTGATCTATGCAGAATAATACAAAAAAAGAGGGGCAAAGTTCACCTAGTGACATTCTTAGTATCCAAGTCTTCCACTTTCTTAAATTTTTCATCTACTACATTTCTATTTCATTCTTATCATTCCATATTTCCTTAACATGTTCAAATGAACCTTTTTAGGCGTGAATTCAACTCAAGAATGATGGTGGAGAGTAAAGCATAAGCAATCTTATGGTAGTGCAAGAAACATGATGTGTTTGAGTGAGCTCCACTTTCATCAAAATTTAGAACTTAGGAAGAGAGCCACCAAAAATTTCCTTGAGAGGATTTGTAGCGACCCGCCTTCTCTACCTTCAGACGGATCGTTACTTTCCTCTACTTCTCAACTCTAATGCACGACTAAAAGTAAAATGCGGAAATCTTTTTTTTTCTTTTAAATTCTTCTAACAATTATATTCTAACTTAAGTAGTCATGCATGATACCATATCACACTTTCCTTCTCAAAACTCGTAGTTGATACTTATTGAAACAAGCCTCACCCAACTCAAACTGCCCGTACCAGTCGACTGGTGACGTGGCAGTCGACTGATACGCCTGTAATCAGAATTACAGGTTTCGGCTCTTGCTTCTTAAGCCCACCATTCATTCAGTTTCGAGCCATATCAAACTATGACACCACTTCTATACTCTATGTCAGTTTCCTAAACAATTTAGCCAATCAAACGAATCCATAACTTGAATTTAGGACTTTTATGGAAGAAAATAACTAAACAAGTTTATATGAACTTAAACAATAGAGTTTGTATCAATCTTGACTCCTATGCATTCATAACACCAAATACATGTTCTACGACCTTGCTAAAGCTTTATGAAATGTGATTGCAACTTTTCTAAACATTTTTAAGCAATAAAAACTTGATTCAAAGGGAAATTGATACTATCTTGGCACAAACACCTTTTTCTCTAACAAAGTATCAATATCTCTAACTACTTACACTTCTACTCATCCAATGCAATCATAAGAATATGTATGCTAAATGAAATGACATGGAATCTTTACTCTAAGAAATTGAGCATGTAAAACTATCCAAACTCAAATACTCTATATTCTCCATAAGCAAGAACTTGAAATTTGAATAAGCTTAAACATTGCAATTCAAATAACTAAATTGTCTCGTCTCAAAGATCTCTCCATAATCAGCCACCACACACCACTCTACTCAGCACCGCCTCGTCGTCTTCCTTCAGAATTGCTTGCCTTTATCTTTATCTGCAATAAGAGGAAATGCATCTATAAGCATAAAGCTTAGTAAGTACTATCTAGCTCACAAAAACTCGAAATATGCAAACATGCTTCTAGATCAAACTGAAA
>JAGFNQ010003679.1:125267-179344 GCA_024364735.1 Boesenbergia rotunda | reverse complement strand
GGATAAGTGTAGTTTCCGCAATTTTCTAGTTAGTTTTTGATTTAGCTGAGTTCATTTTGTTTCCAACTGTTATTTCATCCATTATCGCAAAAATACCCATTTCATTTGAAAACCCAAAACAGAAAATGATGAATTCTAGCTTGAGTTAAGCATTCTTAGCTAGTCCTTGGAAAAATACGACTTGAGACCCCTATACTACATTTAGTTTTGTGAGCTAAGGGTTTTCAATTTATAAATTCAAATTTAAGGCTCATTGTGACATTGATTGTGGGCTCATCAAGGATCTGCCGACTCCTCCCTCCCTAGGGGATTTCCTCCAGAGTCCAACCTACCAGCGCGCCAGGAACATACTCTCCAGCATGGAGTTCAGCGGTCTGGGTCTGGTGCAGAGTGAGGAGCTCATGTACCGAGCGAACCTTAGTTCTAAAGTGACCCAGGTCAGCCCCAGCCTTAGTACGTTCATCCTTTTCATCAATGCTTAGTAGTTCTAATTGATATCCCTTTGCCTGACTGTTGCAGAGGAACTCATGTTTCCGAGGGCAATGCACCGATTTATCAAGTGGGAGGAGGCCAACAAGGAGGCGCTGGCTCATCCCCCTGCCGCTCCTGATGCACCCTCTGCGCTAGCCGAGTCCTCTGAGGGGACTCCCGAATCGTCACGTGGGCCTGCCTCGCCAGGACGGGTAGAGGCTACTGCTGCGCCTCCGCCATTTGCGAACCAGGGGACTTTCGGTCCGTCAGTTGACACTTGGGTGGGCATCCCTTCTGAGGGTGACTCACCCCCGGCTGCTATCCATCTGGAGGGGGTCACCGAGGAGTCCTCACCTCCTACTACCCCCTCAACAGCCCAATTCTCTGGTCGGCAGAAGAGGTGGGTTCCGGAAGGCTCGGGTCCCAGATGGAAAAGGCTGCGCTCTGGTGGCCGCAGCACCCTTCCCTCTGTCCCTGAGGAGGATGTTTCACCTTCCGATGGTGGGGAATCCATTCCCCTATCCCCACCCCGTTCCGTCGGCTGCTGTTCTAGAGGTAGGTGTCCAGGCCTCCGGTCTTTTTTTAGTTGACCCCGCCGAGGCCCCTAAGGGAAAGAAAGTATTGCCCACCCAATACCGAATGCAACTTGACCGCCTTCAAAAGAGGCTAGATGCGGCATTGGAGGCTTCCATGGAATCTTTCCCCTCGGTGCAGCTGAAGGAGGTTCCTACCGAGGGCCTTTCTTCTAAGGGGACTTCCAACTTTAGGGAGTGTTTGTGGTCTCCGAACCATCGTCTCCGGTCTCCAAGCAATTCATTGAATTAACCCATAAAGGGTCGTGAATTCCTAGGCACCGCAGAGGCATACCAATCGACGCGACATCTTAGGATTGGCGTCCATCACTTCTCCTACGCTGTGCTTACATTGAATGCAAATAGGCAGTCCCCTCTATATAGGTGGGAGGTCAACGCGTTCATTCCCCTCTATCTCTCCTTCCCCTTCTCATGGACCGGAAAGGAGGAAGAGGTTGCAGCCTGGAGGGGAACCCGGTAAGGGAGGAGGTTCACTGCCCAACGGGGTCCGAAGTCCGTCTGTTCAGGCTATGTCAGGCCTCCCAGAGTCCTTTACAAAGCGTACAACCTTCTGGTACATCCTCCATCATCCCCCTCCTACCAGGGGTTTCCGACATCCTTGGGGAGCATAGCAGAGATGAGGTTGCATCTTTTCCGGGAGAGCCCGGCGGGGATGAAACCACATGTTTCACCGGAGAGTCCAGAAAAAACCTTAAATGCTTCGCCGGGGAGCATGACAGAGATGACATCATTTGTTTCACCCGAGAGCATCTCCTGGGGGTTCATCTTCTGCCCCTCCCCGGTTGCTCTCCTCCGCCTGATCGTCCGTTTCCCTGTGTTTTGGGCATCGGACATCAGGTGGGCCGGGAGTAGTGTGTCATCTGAGGAGTGACAGCTGCTGCTCCCCCTTCTCTTCCTCTTTGTTCTGGGCTACGTGATCCTGCGGCGATGCTGAAGCGATAGAGAAGAATCCGGGCACAGGAGTGATCTCCTCTACTGGATCCCTTGATTATATCCCCTATTCTTGGTATTCCTTTTAAGATGTCATTACCAATGTATTTTCCGTAAAGATTAATGAAAACACTTGTTATCTCCGTTGTGTAAGGGCTTCGAGCAATAGCCAGATATCCTGCCAGTTCTATTATGCCCGAGGATGCTTGTTTCATGCCAAGTAGGCTGTGTGTATTAAACTCCTATTCTCGAGCCTCCTCTAGTTCCCAAGTAGGGGCGGCGTAGATCTTGGTCAGGTATCGGGCACACCCGACCTAGACCAAGCCTGAGTACTCCGGGCATCCGTAGCACTGCAAGAATTAGGGTTTTGGTTCTTGGTTGGGTGTCTATAACACCCAGACTAAGCCTAAGTACCCCGGAATCCGCAGCACCACGAGGTATTAGAATTTTGATTCTTGGTTGGGAGTCCGTAGCACCCAGACCAAGCCTAAGTACCCCGGGCATTCGCAGCACCGCGAGGTACTAGGGTTTTGATTCTTGGTTGGGAGTCCGTAGCACCTAGGCAAAGCCTAAGTACCATGGGAATCCACAGCACTGCGAGGTATTAGGGTTTTGATTCTTAGTTGGGAGTCCGTAGCACCCAGACCAAGCCTAGGTACCCCGGGAATTCGCAACACCGCAAGGTACTAGGGTTTTGATTCTTGGTTGGGAGTCTATAGTACCCAAACCACGCCTAAGTACTCCGGGCATCCGCATCATCGCGAGGTATTAGGGTTTTGATTCTTGGTTGGGAGTCCGTAGCACCCAGACCAGGCCTAAATACCCCGGGCATCCGCAGCACCGCGAGGTATTAGGGTTTTGATTCTTTGATGTGCTAGTACTTGTGCGAGGGCATGTTTTTTTATTTCATGAATTCACTGCAAGGCAGCAAGAACACATAGACAAGTACACAGTATGTGACCCACATCTTACCGGGGGTGACCAGACTGGAGACAGCTGGCCTGCCCTAGCTTTGTGAGCCTTCCGTTCCTGTCCTTCTGTGCATGGTTGCCTCCTCCAGTTAGTCGTCCTGCGCCCTCGGGTTCTTCCGGGACATCGCTCTGACTTCTCCACTGTAGCATCGCCAAGACACCAGCTTGTCCCCTTTGACTTAACCACTTGGTCGCCAATCGAGAATTTTATCTTCTGGTGGTAGACAGAGACCACCGCTTGGAAGATATTGAGCGTCGAGCGATCCAAAATAGCATTGTAGGATGAGGGAGCGTTCACGATCAAAAAGGGTGTCCTCCTGGTCCTCTCGAGTACGTCGCTACCCAATGATAGTGATAGTGTGATTTGCCCTATCAGTTATACTCGATACTTGGTGAAGCCGAACAGCGGGGTCGAGACTGGCAGATGCGCTTGACCATTTGGTCCAGCGCCGCCTTGTACAAGATGTTCACGGAACTTCTGTATCCACGAAGATGCGCTTGACCTCATAGTTGGCGATGCGGGTAAGGATCACCAAGGCATCTTCATGGGGAGCTTCCACCTCTTCCATGTCTTCGGGGCCGAACGAGATCGTAGGGCCATGATCCTGGCTCCGGCTCGTCCCAATTGCATAGTTCTCCAGACGTCGAGTGTTGGATTTCCTGGCCCGATGGGAATCTCCCCCAGTGGATCCCCCGGAGATAACTCCCACATGTCCAGAGGGCGGGCAACATGTAGGGGTCTTGTCCTTCCGAGGTCTCTTTCCAAGGAGGGAGATGTGAGGGGTGTTGGCCCTCGGCTCCTTCCCCTAGACCGAGATCGGGATCGGTGTCGGGTCTCGTTCTCTCCTGACTGCCTCCGTCTGGGAGAAAAGCTTCGCCGAGGGGAATTTCAGCAATACCCCATATTCTTCCACTTCTTCCGAGGTTTGAGGTCTGCCTCTTCACTTAATTTTTTATTCAAGGCATGACACTCTTCGGCATAGTGTGTCATACTGCCATGGAAACCGCAATACTTCATCAGTGGCTCCGGCTGCTCAGTGTCCACTGTCTCGACCAACGTTCGTCTACCAGCCCACTAGTCCTTCCCTAGGTGAAGGTCTTCTCCTCGGGTCAGGGCTGGGGGTTCCCTCCTCTCGAACCGGGTAACGACCTGAGGGGGGACTCCGACTGGTTCCTTACGACGGGCAAACTGTACCTCTTCCACATTGACGTGTTTGACAGAGCGCCCTAGCAAGTCGTCAAAATTGGTGGGTGGCTTCTTCACCAGAGATCTGAAGAAATCCCCTTCCGCAAGCCCCTGAGTCCAGGCACTGACGAGGATCTCCGACGTCGCTGTTGGCACATCCTGTGCCACCCGGTTGAACCGCTGCATGTACTCCTTGAGTAGTTCCTTCACCTTTTGTTTGAGAGCAAACAAGTTTAATGTCGTCTTCTGATAGCGACGGCTGCTAGTAAAGTGGTGGAGGAAGGTGGTCCTGAACTCCATGAAGGAGTTGATAGAACCCGGGGGCAGCCTCTGGAACCATCGTTGGGTCGCTCAGGATAGATTGTTCAAGAACACCCGGCACTTTACCCCGTCGGTGTACTGGTGGAGGAGGGCCGCATTTTTGAACTTGCAAACATGATCCTTCGGATCTGCCTTCCCGTCATATTAGGCAATCCCCGGTTCGTGAAACTGCTTCAGCATGGGGCCTTCCACAATCTTCGACGAGAAGGGAATGGAGGGAGCTTTAGGAAAGGACTTAGGTTCCTCTCTCTTCCCTTGTCTCTCTTCATGTCTCAGTGCGCTAGAGGCTACCTAGTAGGCCTTCTCAACATCTCCAGGGGAGTCTCGCGCGGGATCTTGGGGCTGCACCGGCGCATCACCCCAGTGGCGTGACGGATCTTCGCGGTTGAAGGTGCAAGATGGAGACTCTGGGGATCTCCTCCTGCATAGGAACACCTCGCTGTGAGGTGGCGCGCTCGATTTAGTGTTGCTCGAGTGCCTCTTTGACGACGTTGGCCACTAAAGATGCAGTTCCTCCTTTGTCAGGATAATCGGCTGTCCTGCCGGCTCTACCATCGGTGCTCCTTCTGGTGCTTCAATTTTTCCCATAGATGACGCCAAACTTATTCCGGAAGGAATCGACGTCGACGGCCAGTCACTAGGGTTCAGCCCATGCGGATGCTGACGCTAGAGGAGGAACTCCACACCTGCGAGATTAACATGAGCGTTAGGGGAATACGTCGGAGATTGTCCAGCGAAGCCCACTTCGATGCTCAAGTCAGTACCTCGATGGAGAAGATGAAAAGAAGGCAAGATAGTATGTGAGTAGTAGAGAATGCGTAACCCCCTTTACCAGAGGGGTTGGAATATCTTTTATACCTCCGGCGGCTGCCTTCGTGCGCCCCCATGATTTATGTCACGCCCCCCCGTTCGTCGGTTACCGGATAATCTTTGAAACGGTCAACGCCATCATTAAGTTCGACCCGTTGCGACATTTTGGGGGTCATGATAGCTCCGTGATAGTGGGGATGGTTATCCACAGATTCGAGAAAAGGGGGCCGTTACTTGAGGCCGAATGCATCCTAAGCTCCGCTCCCCCGAGGTAATCTCGGGGTCTTCTGGCCCAGGGGGTCCCGGTCACTCCGCTTCCCCGATATGGTCTCGGGGCCCGACTTCCCGAGATGATCCCGGAAGGGGTTTTCTGATCTGATCTCCGAGGCGTGTTTACCACGGGGGCCCCCGGGATCCCCTTCCCAAGAGGGTACCGGGAGCTTCAAAAAGAGAGTCGCTTAGACTCGCTACATCTTACCACCTAGCTTCTTCAGCCCACATGTCCGCCACGGGATATTCAACCCCATCAACTATAATACAAAAGGGACGACTAAACCATAGTAGAAAAATCTTATTAGTTTAAACTCATTATAACTCACCTCTAAATCTTAAAATCTTAAATTTAAATATATTTGAAAAAAATAAAAAATAAAAAATCTATTATATGAGAAAAAAGGGAAGGCATCTTCCATGCGCCTCTCATCAATTCCGCATGAATCCGTAATAAAAGATTCACAAGGTATTATATATATATATAGAAATGATCTCTTCCGGACCTGTGCAGACCACAACGCCAGATCGATTAGGCACAACAAGTCAACGGGAGCAATCGAAAAGGAATTTGAAGGCGGGTCACGTGATTTCCACGTGACCACAGTCGTGGAAATTCCCCGCCTCCACGTTCTGTTGACTTCGCCAGGTCGCGCCGCGAGTGGCAGTTGGCCGAATTAACGAAACGCGATGCTCTTCCAACCAGAAAACGACACGTACGCACAATGCGAAAGGGATCGACGCGTCGTCTCCAGAGCGGTGGGTGTGGATGTCGCCTGTTGCGGAACGAGGATGCTGCTTAAAAGTTGAAACCCTCGCCCATATGAGTAGACGACCTTTCTTCTTCTTCTTCTCCGTCTTTGTCTTCTTCTTCGTTCGCATCTGAGATCTACCCTTCCAAAGCCAGGGAGAATGGCGACTGTGTCGGCTCTAGCCAAGTACAAGTTGGTGTTCTTGGGGGATCAATCGGTGGGCAAAACTAGCATCATCACTCGCTTCATGTACGACAAATTCGATATCACCTATCAGGTCCAAGAAATTCTTTTCTTTTCCTCCTTATTTCCACTTCATCACATTTTGGGGATTTCGTGTTTTATACATATTACCGGTGGTGGCTTTTGAACTGGATTCGTGTTTGATTTGTTGCTGTAGTCAAAATTCGAATTGGTATTGGGATTCTAAATGTTGCGCTTCGTATAGTTGGTGGTTTTCTGCTGCCAAATGGATATATGATATTTTAGTGAATATTTGACTAAGGTTCTAATAGCTTTGTGCAAACCTTTCTCTAAACCACTAGTTGCTTACCACTATGTCACTGAATGATGACAGGCAACCATTGGCATTGATTTTCTATCCAAAACAATGTACCTAGAAGACCGCACTGTGCGTCTTCAGCTCTGGTAATATGTTTGCCTCCTTTTTGTAACCAACTGCAACCAATGATCCAATTGATCATAAGACCATAATGTTTTTTGTTACAAGGTTAATATATATATATATATATATATATATATAAATTTTTAGAATGCTATAGTTGTATCACAAATCTTGGAGGTTATGATGCACTTAGTATATTTGCCTGAATTGTCAAAGGTCAGATGGCATTTGTCCTTTCACTCCTTGTATTAAATTCCTTTATTCCCTGTGTTTTTTAGAAAATGAAAAAGAAAAAACTTATTGATGGGACTGTAGAACAACAACTTACCAGAAATAATTTTCAGTGTTTTACTTGTTAAAGGATGTTTTCCTTTTACATCTTGTTGCTTGCATCCTAAGTAGAAATGGAAAATCTGTGTTCCTCTACAATAAATAAAAGACAGTTGAAGTCACTTCCCTCCCCGTGCTACGGAACAAATTTCCAGTGATTTTCCCAGCCCTTTCTGTCAGCAGCCTGTCTTGTAGTTTTACCAATTAATCCATCAGTCTTCCTTTCTTTTCTTCAAATAGGTAATTTCTTAAGATTTCAAACATCTTAGGAAACTTCAGTATGTAGCTATCTATGATCAAGAATAATGTCAAAATTTGTTATACAATGCAGTGTAGAATGTCTATCTGAATCTATGTCTGCATATATTGCCAACGAGGATATAGCTTCAGACATAAAACTGATGCATATATTTCATGCTTTCCATCTCAAAACCTTTTTAGTAAATTATATTATTTAATCCTTCTAATTTACTACATCAGGGACACTGCTGGACAGGAGAGATTTAGAAGCCTTATTCCAAGCTACATTAGAGACTCTTCTGTTGCAATTATTGTTTATGATATATCTAGTAAGTAATTTATGTTCTGTTTGGTTTCATATTTTCTCAAGAATCCTGAAAGTCATGTAGATTCAAAACAAAATATATGCTAGAATTTGAGCTAGTTTACATGGTAGATCTCATGATGTTGCCTTCCTCTCAATCAAGATTCCGAATAGAGAACAATCTCAAACCTCAGTTGGCTAATCCTTTTAGTGTCACTAATAGATAATGTTGTTACTTCTTCTGTGCAATAATAATTATTAGGATCTGAGATGATCAATTTATTAAGTTAAACTAGAGAAAAATTTACATTGCAATCATTTACCTGGTGTCTTAATAAAGGAGCTATCATGGTCGTGCATCCCATGCAGCAAGTCCTTGCAAGGTCATCATATTCTTTAGCAAGTATTCAGAAAGTAAAGTTTCCCTAATGCCACTTAAATGAATATGATCGATCACAACAAGTTTTGTTTCTTGGACACTGTACATTACATGAGTGTGGATACATAAATAACAAGAGTACATGTCTTTTTTGTGGGCTGTCGAAGGTTGTTCGAACTCAAAAGATTATATTACAAGTAGCAAAAACAAAATTACATAAAAAAAAAACAATGATGACAAAAAAGCAACTCTATGGTTAGGAAGCGTCCACAAGTTCACAAAAAGCACAGTAGCAGTGAGAGTATGCCTATGGTTATGTCAAAGCATGCCCTGTAAATGAGTGAATAGTGCAATCATGTTAAAGATGTTGGGTTCGGTTGCATCGGGATTCCTCTTCATGTCCCCGGGTTAAAATTTTATTAATTAAAACAAATCCGGATGGAAAGAAACTTCTCAAGCGACCATTTTCATCATCGTACTATTCGATTGAGTGATCGCTTGAACAAACTTGTTGTTCAAACAATTCAACCTTCTTAATCAAATAGCCGCGGAATAGATGACGAATTAGATCGCCGGTTTTTGTATTTATCTTTAGGGTCTATGACAAATAAGAAAACAATAATTAAACTAGAACAAGAAAACAAGTTATACCTCTTGTTTTACCTTTTGATCTTCTATCATATTCCTATCCTTTTCTTGGACGTTGTGTAGACGACGATCTTCCAAGAAACGAAGCCACTAAAAACCCTCCTTATTCCTTCTCTTTGCGCCGAAAGTCTCCAAGAAAGAAAACCTTCCTCCTTTCTTCTCCCTTGCGTCGCAAGCCACTCTCCTCTTCCCCTTGTTGCCGCACGCCACAAAGAAAGGGGAAAACTCTTCCTTTTCTTGTAGGTGCCAGACGCCACTAAAGGAGAGGTGAAGAGGATGAAGAGAAGAAGAAGAATCCTCTTCCCTTCCCAAAGCTTGCCACAAGCTACTCTCCTCTTTTCCTTGTTGCCGCACGCCACAAAGGAAGAGGAAAACTCTTCCTTTTCTTGTTGTAGGTGCCGCACACCACTAAAGGAGGGGTGAAGAGGATGAAGAGAAGAAGAAGAATTCTCTTCCCTTCCCAAAGCTTCTAGCCGCCTCCTCCTTCCCTAGCCGACGCCACAACCCTAGGAGAGAGAGAGAGAGAGGAAGAGAGGAAAGAAAATAGAGCGTTAGGGTTCTCTTCATGATGGCTCATGAGGTATTTATAGGATACAATAGGGACCATGAGGAGGAGTTGGTTTTGGTTTTCCTAATGATCCTAAACCCGACCCATTAATGAAAACCCGCTCCACTAATGGGTTATCATTGAACTACTGCACCAACCCCATAATTAAATATGGGCTCCATCATATAATGTGTACATAATCTCCCCGTGTTTAAGATTTTGCATGCCATTAATTAATTAAATTATTGACAATTTAATTAATTAATATCTAACTCCATGAGTAGTACCACTTATCCTTATCATCATGTCGGACCAAGTTCACCTGCAGGATTAACATGATGAACTTTATGAGCTCCTCAAGGGGACATCATCATCCTAACGCATTAGGACACGGTTTCCTTCTATAATCAACGACACACCATGTAAATAATATTATTTCCCAATTTACCGGGCCTATTGATTTAACAAATAAATCTCGCCTATTGGTAAATTAAAGAAATAGATATTAAGTACATGTGCCCGTTATTATATCAGGATTAAGAGCATGTACATCATAATATCTGAGGTCTAATTCGATTATATATTCAGTATAAATCGAATCACCTCTAATCGGTCATGCTCAATACACACAAAGTGTACTAGTGTAATTCGATAGTCAAGATAGACTAATACCAAATTACACTACAACCATTCTAATGGTTTGTCCAAATCTATCTCGGTTGTGAGCCACTACTTATACTTTACAAGGAACTGATAACATGATTTTCTATGTGGCACCACACACTATGTTATCTACAATGTAAAGTAACAGACAATATGCACACATATAATAAATATAAAATGCAAACAATGACTATGTGATTCTTATTCCAAAATATAGATGTTCATACAAAAGCTAGGCTTTTAGTATACATCCTAACAATCTTCCACTTATACTAAAAGACTATGCTGCCATCAAACTGCTATACATTTGATTCCTATCCTCTCACTATGTCTATCATAAGCTTACGCAGGAAGGGTCTTAGTGAAAGGATCTGCCAGGTTATCCGCTGATGCAATCTTGGCGATAACAACTTCTCCTCGCATTACGATGTCTCGTATCAGGTGGTACTTGCGCTCTATGTGTTTACTTAGACAAAAGGCGAAATCGCTCGCCCCCAGCGCCCCCGCCGCACCCATCCCAAGGCCATCACGCTCTATGTGTTTACTTGCCTTATGGGCTCGTGGTTCTTCGAGTTTGCTATTGCACCACTATTATCGCAATAAATTGTGATAGCTTTGGGCAAACCAGGAATCACCTCTAAGTCCATTAAGAAGTTCCTGAGCCATACAACTTCTTTGGTGGAGTCCGCAATGCATTTCTGCTTGATACTCCTCCATACTATGGCTCCACCTCCCAAAGTAAACACATAACCCGAGGTAGACTTACTCTTATCCCTATCTGATTGGAAATCAGAATCCGTGTAACCCACAGGGAGTAATTGATCTGCCTGGTAAACTAGCATATAATTCCTATTGCTTTTCAGGTACTTTAATATATGTTTTACCGCAATTCAATGTCCTTGTCCTAGATTACTTTGATATCTGCTAACCATGCCCACGACAAAGCAGATATCTGGCTTCGTACATAACATAGCATACATGAGGCTTCCTACAACCGAAGCATAAGGAACCGCCTTAATCTCCTTTGATGTTTTAGGACACATCTCTTTAGATAAATGTACTCCATGCCGAAAAGGTAGAAAACCTTTCTTGGAGTTTTGCATGCTAAAACGAGCTAGGATAGTGTCAATGTATGAAGCTTGAGATAAGCATAACATCATTTTCTTGCGATCCCTTATAACTTTGATCCCAAGGATGTGTCCAGCTTCTCCCAAGTCCTTCATATCAAACTGTTTGGACAACCATACCCTTACGTCTGACAATACTTTGACATTGTTGCCAATGAGCAAAATGTCATCTACGTATAGTACAAGAAATACATACCACTACGTTTCCGTCTCACCTCTTGTATACACAAGACTCATCCGGACATTGAATAAATCCATAAGACTAGATTACCTCATCAAACCGGATGTTCCAAGATCTTGAACCTTGCTTCAATCCATAAATGAACCGATTAAGCTTGCACACAAGATGCTCTTTGCCCATTGCAATGAATCCCTCTAGTTGCTTCATATAAATGTTTTCCTCAGACTTCCGTTAAGAAAAGCTGTCTTGACATCTATTTGTCAAACCTCATAATCCATATGAGCGGCAATAGATAAGAGAATCTGGATAGACTTAAGCATGACTACCGACGAAAAGATTTCCTCATAATCGATACTCTCTTTCTGAGTATACCCCTTCGCAACAAGTCTTGCTTTGAAGGTCTCTACCTTCCCGTCTGATCCTCTCTTTCTTTTGTAGATCCACTTGCATCCAATGGTTTTTACACCATCAGGTGGTTCTACTAGTTCCCAGACTTGATTAGAATCCATAAATTCTATCTCAGAATTCATCGTCTTTTGCCAAGATACCGCATCTTTATCTTAGAGTGCCTCGTCATAGGTCCAAGGATCTGGTTCATGTTCACCAAAAACCCAGTCCGAAGACTCTCCCAACAACCCTCCCACTACGACAAGATACTACCTGTGTATCATCTGTGATACGCGGTGCAGTCACTTGTGGTATATTCTCCTGTACCGTTGGTACTGAAGTAGGGACTTCCCCTCTCATTTCCTCTAGAACAATCTTACTCATGGGCTTGTGGTTCTTTACATAGTCCTCTTCTAAAAATCGGGCATTCGTGCTAACGATAACCTTCTGATCTTTAGGACTATAAAATAAACCACCTTTCGTTCCTTTAGGATAGCCAACGAATAAACGTACTTCTGTACGAGATTCCAACTTATCAGCGTCTCCCTTCAGCATATGTGCTGGACTACCCCAAACCCGAATATGTCTCAGACTATGCTTACGCCCAGTCCACAACTCTGTGGGAGTAGAGGGTACTGATTTAGAAGGTACCAAGTTCAGAATGTACACTATCGTTTCCAGAACATATCCCCAGAACGAATTCGGTAACTCCGAAAAACTCATCATCGATCTAACCATCTCCATAAGTGTCCTATTCCGTCGCTCTGCCACACCATTTTGTTTGGGTGTACCCAGTGCAGACAATTGGGATTGATCCCAGCCTCTGATAAGTAACTCTTAAACTCTCTCAAGAGGTACTCACCATCACGATCAGATCGTAGTGTCTTGATACTTTTACCTTAACGTTTCTCCACATCAGCCTTGAATTCTTTGAACCTGTCAAAGCATTCAGACTTGCGGCGCATCAAATAAATGTATCCATACCTTGAATAGTCGTCTATAAATGAGACGAAATATTCAAAGCCACCTCTAGCCTAGATAGACACAGGACCACACAAATCAGAATGAATCAACTCCAACACATCTTTGACTCTGTACCTCTTGGCCTTAAAATGTCTCCTGGTCATTTTACCTTCCAAGTAAGATTCGCAGGTTGGGAAGTCTTCCACCACCAATGAACCCAAAGTCCATCGGCTATCAACCTTTGAATTTTACTCAGGTTAATATGACCTAACCTTAGATGCTATAGATACGTTTGGTTCATTTTCGAAGGTTCTTTTCTCTTGTTAGACTTAAAAGATGCGTTATTGATTTCTAATTGCATCGTGGGAGAACTTGGATTAAGAGTATGTAAATTGCCAACCAACGTACCAGAACAGATAATCTTTTTATTCCTTTTTATAACAACTTTGTCATTAAAAGAAACAGTATCCATCCAAAAACAATTTAGAAACTGAAATTAAATTCTTTATAAAGAAGGTACGTAAAGATAATTTCTTAAAACCAAACATTTATTCTTATCAAAAGATAAATGTACATCTCCCACTGCAACAGCCGCCACTTCCGTAGCATTGCCCATGTAGACAGTAATCTCGCCCTCATGTAGTCGTCTGGTTTCCTGGAACCCCTGCAATGAATTGCAGACATGATCAGTGGCTCTCGTATCTACACACCAGGTACCAGTAGATAACACCGCTAAACATGTTTCAACAACTAATGAAAAAGATATTCGATTCTGGTGTCCGAAGAGTTTTTTGAGATTGAGCATCATGTCATAAGCAGTAGTGAAGGCCTGATGCTGATGTTGCAGTTCATTTGACCTAGAAGCCAAAATGTAATACCGCGTCATCTCATCCGCCATTATCCATTTCCTATAACTCTCTTTCTCCTCTTCACTAGAATCACCTCTAGGCTTAGCGGGACAAGTCTTAAAGAGTATAAATTTGTACTTCTCAACAGTTAAGACAATATCCAGGTTCCTTTTCCAATCGATAAAATTGGGACCAGTAAGCTTATTTTCTTTTAAAATCACAGCAAGTGGGTTGAAAGTCATTTTGAAAAATCCTGAGAATCACAATGATCAAAACTTTAGATTTTAAAATAATATTGATTTCTCAAACAATAAAATTTTAAAATCACCAACACCTCAAAATACCGTAAATTTTGTATGCCACGATAGTGTGGACGTATACAAATTCAACATTTGTAAGAGGAGGTTTTATCCATTAATTTTATTATCTTGTCAACCTTACTTTTTGACAAATAAAATTAATAGTTGGTTTATCTTCGGCCATACAAATAATAGTTGTGACTCCGATGAGGAGGATACTATTATTTGCATCTAAGTGTACACCATTACACGATACTAAGGCAATTATCTAGGATTATGTCCCTTCCGATGGGGAAGTTCACACACTCCTAAATAATTTCCTGTAATCATATTTGATCTAGTGATCCGCGAAATAAACTCATCTGATGTGGAGGAAGGCACTTAGAGCTAACGCGCAAGTTTATTCGCATCACTTATCAAATTGGTAATGGAGGCCACGAGACTCAAAAATTCCCTGTCCCACTTAGTAATTTAAAATTGAGGAATTTTCATGCAATCACAACAAGCATAATAAACAATCAAGCAATAAATATGAAAATCTAAATTTCCAAGTATTATGACTTTTGTTCTCCAATATGCCTTCAGTCGTGTCGCCACCTCGTCTCTATCTTCCTTCACCATGCGCAAGCAAGAAAGAAGCCCCGAGCCGAGTCCTTCGATCCTATACTCCACAAAGGAGTGTACATGAAATCTAGATCGAAATAAATTAAAATAAGCGGCTAACACTTGCCGTATTTAATTACACAATTAAATACTAAAGCCTCGTCAACCCCGAGGATTCAAATAAATACATACAATCACACACACAATCACATACAATCACATAGCCATAATAGTTGGATCTTATGCTTGCAACCAAAAAGTTAGCATATCACACATCTTACTATTATCCGACATATTATATATGATAAGCATGAATGTAACCGAATTCAAAACACACAAAATCGGAAAACTTGGCTATGATACCAAATGTTGGGTTTTGCTTGCATCGGGATTCCTCTCCATGTCCCCGAATTAAAATTTTATTAATTAAAACAAATCCGAATGGAAAGAAACTTCCCAAGCGACCATTTTCATCATCGTACTATTCGATTGATTGATCGCTTGAACAAACTTGTCGTTCAAACAATTCAACCTACTTAATCAAATAGCTGTGGAATAGATGACGAATTAGATCGTCGATTTTTGTGTTTATCTTCGGGGTCCATGACAAATAAGAAAACAATAATTAAACTAGAACAAGAAAACAAGTTATACCTCTTGTTTTGCCTCTTGATCTTCTATCGTATTCCTATCCTCTTCTTGGACGTCGTGTGGGCGACGATCTTCCAAAAACGAAACCACCAAAAGCCCTCCATATTCCTTCTCTTTGCGCCGAAAGTCTCCAAGAAACGAAACCTTCCTCCTTTCTTCTCCCTTACGCCGTAAGCTACTCTCCTCTTCCCCTTGCTGGCGCACGCCACAAAGGAAGGGGAAAACTCTTCCTTTTCTTGTAGGTGTCGCACGCCACTAAAGGAGAGGTGAAGAGGATGAAGAGAAGAAGAAGAATCCTCTTCCCTTCCCAAAGCTTGCCGTAAGCTACTCTCCTCTTCTCCGTGTTGCCGCACGCCACAAAGGAAGAGGAAAACTCTTCCTTTTCTTGTAGGTGCCACACGCCACTAAAGGAGGGGTGAAGAGGATGAAGAGAAGAAGAAGAATTCTCTTCCCTTCCTAAAGCTTTTAGCCGCCGCCTCCTTCCCTAGCTGGCGCCACAACCCTAGGAGAGAGAGAGAGAGAGAGGAAGAGAGGAAAGAAAATAGAGAGTTAGGGTTCTCTTCATGATGACTCATGAGGTATTTATAGGCTACAATAGGGACCGTGAGGAGGAGTTGGTTTTGGTCTCCTAATGGATCTTAAACCCGACCCATTAATGATAACCCGCTCCACTAACGAGTTATCATTGAACTACCGCACCAACCCCATAATTAGATATGCGCTCCACCATATTATGTGTACATAATCTCCCTGTGTTTAAGATCTCGCATGTCCATTAATTAATTAATTTACTGATAATTTAATTAATTAATATCAAACTCCATGAGTAGTACCACTCATCCTAATCATCATATCGGACCAAGTCCACCTGCAGGATTTACATGATGAACTTTATAAGCTCTCAATGGGACATCATCATTCTAACGCATTAAGACACGGTTTCCTTTTATAATCAATGACACACCATGTAAATAATATTATTTCCTAATTTACCGGGCCTATTGATTTAACAAATAAATCTCGTCCATTGTTAAATTAAAGTAATAGATATTAAGTACATGTATTCGTTATTATATCGGGATTAAGAGCATGTACATCATAATATTTGAGGTCTGATTCGATTATATAGTCAGTATAAATCGAAACACATCTAATCGGTCCTGCTCAATACACACAAAGTATTTTAGTGTAATTCTATAGTCAAGATGGACTAATACAAATTACACTACAACCATTCCAATGGTTTATCCAAATCCATCTCGGTTGTGAGCCACTACTTATACTTTATAAGGAACTGATAACATGATCTTTTATGTGGCAACACACACCATGTTATCTACAATGTAAAATAACAGACAATATACACATATATAATAAATATAAAATGTAAACAATGACCATGTGATTCTTATTCCAAACTGTAGACGACTTTTTACCAAACGACACATGTGAGAATTATGAATTACCAAAAGGCGTACTGAGGTTTCCTTTCTACCAAAGGTCGCATCAAATTTAGTAATATTCCTTTTATACCCCTCTCGCCAAGACTTTTCTTTCTCTTTCTCAGTTAGAATTCCGAGACATCTGAAACCGCTTTTTCAGACTTTTCAATTTAAAATAATATATTGTGGGAATCGGCTAAAAAACGTAAGGTAAACAAAGAAACTAAAAAGAATTTATATGTATTTAATATAGATAAATATATTAAATATTTCAATTAAAAGAAACATCTCTTCCAGCATTATTTCAGAAATATAAAGAGATGCTTCTTTATATTTGATTAATATAAATTAATATATTAATATATAAAAAACCTATCACAACACATGTTTTCAGGCCCATGTTGTGCCTGAAATCAAATCATTTGATTTCAGGTCCACGTTGGGCCTGAAATCAGATGACTTCAGGCCCAACGTGGACTCAATTTTTTTTCATTTTAAAAATGTTTTTTATAATATTTAATCATGATTTATTAAATTAATTATTTATAGGGTAAACTTTTATATAATTCTACAAGTTGTGACAAAATCCTCTCATTTTATTGAAATACTCCGGTATAATCAAAACATGCTTATATTTGTTTAAACTTGAAATTAGAAGGTTCCATTTGGATACTACCTAAATACACAATACATAGCAAAATTTGATTCCTTGCATACTATCAACTCATATTTTCTGAATTTGTTGCAATAGGACTTTTGTAGGTCCATCAGTGGGTTTCGGTGAAAGCCCACTGATGGACCTAGGATATTTGGATTTCTCAATACTCGATATCACTAATTAGAGTTAAGCTAGGAGGTGATATTGGTGGTGTCTAAACTTAGTCTTAATGAATATCATTATGTTCTCATACCGTATCTGTTGGCACAGAACGATGCAGCAACAATGTAGAATCATAGCTTATTTTAGTAAATCTTCCTTATCTCTTTAATTTTGCTCATAAATATATTTTATTATCTATATTAATTATTATTTACATTTATAAATTTTATTTATATTTAAATTATATTCATTTATTATATTTTAACTCTATAAATTGTATGTATTTATTAATATTATATATTTCTTTTAATGTTTATAATTTCTTATAAATAAAATTTATAAATGAAAAAAAATTAAGATAGATAATAAAATATATTGATGAGCAAAATAAAAAATATAAGGATGATTTACTAAAACATGCTATGATTCTGCATTGTTGCTGCATCGTTTTGTGCCAACTGATACGGTATGAGAACATAATTGATATTCATTAGGATTAAATTTAGACACCATAAATATCATCTCCTAGCTCAACTCTCAGTGGGTTTCCACCGAAACTCACTGATTACCTACGAAAATCCTATTGCAATAAATTCTGAAAATATGAGTTAATGGTCTGCAAGGAACCCAATTTTTCTATGTATTGTGTATTTAGGTAGTATCCAGATGGAACCTTCTTATTTCAAATTTAAACAAATGTAAGCATGTTTTGATCATACCGGAATATTTCAATAAAATGAGAGGATTTTGTCATAACTTGTAGAATTATATAAAAGATTACCCTATAAATAATTAATTTAATAAATCATGATTAAATATTATAAAAAATATTTTTAAATTTGAAAAAAAATTGAGTCCACGTTGGGTCTGAAATCTTTTGGCCTGAAATCAAAAGATTTTAAGCTCAGCGTGAGCCTGAAATCCTGAAATCAGATGATTTCAATGCCCCACCAGTATCTACAACTATAGAACTCTTGTAAATTTCCAACTTCAACTATTGAGACATTTTTTGCCTGGTCAGAGTTACCAGAATATGAAGTATTATTTCTGAGTCTGCTTTCATAATCATTTTCTGAATTGTCATGATATGGATTGTTCTGGTCTCTGCTACTAAGATCAGGAATTTGCTCCATATGTGATTTTCTCATTCTTAAACCATCAGATTCAGAATAACCATGGTTGTAAAACTCGGCCTAGGCGGCCGCCTAGGCGCCAATCGGCCCCCAGCCGCCCCAATTTTGTGCGAATCGGCACGATTGTGACGGGTGACTGCCTAGGCGGCGCCTAGGCGGGCTGGGCGGCGACTAGGCGGCCTGGGCGGCCTAGGCGCCGCCCAGGTCAGTTTTTTTTAAAAAATTTTTTTTAAAGAAATTTGATATAAAATTATAGAAAAGTGGGATTCGAGGAGAAATATGGTTAGCTTATTTCTGATTTCCTAATAATTACAGCAAATCAAATCAAATCTGGTTAGCTTATTGAAGCTCAAGGAGGAATATGGTTATCTTATAGATAGTCTTTATGACTTGGATCTGTTTATAGTATTACCAAAAATACTATATACCAAAAATACTATATGTCAAATACTATATGACTTGGAATAGTATTATAAACAGTAAAAACGCCTAGGCCCCGCCTATGCCCCGCCGAGGCCGCCTAGGCGCTAGGCGGTATTCCTCCGCCCGACTGCCGCCTAGCGATTTTTACAACCTTGAGAATAACTACTAGTCATTACTTTAGAACTATCTTTGATCTCAGAATCAAAAAATTTCTCAGCAGAAGAGAACTGACTACCAATATTTTCAATCGATTCGAACCTCTTTGCACTCTTTTCATGTGGCTTTTCGTTAAGATTAACTGGATAACAGAAACAAGATATGAGTAGGACCAGGACAATGCCAGTCTAAGTCATTCAGAAAATGAAAAATTAAAAGAGAACCTGATAAAGTTTGAACGACGGAGAGAGAATATGTAAAAATGTAAGTCTGAAATAGCAACTAGGGGTTTCGTCAATCTAACTAATATTAGACATAACAGGATAAAAATCATATTGGAGTATGAAATTTGAACCGACCTGTGAATCAATACTGAGGAAATCCCAAACATCAATAGACTCTGATATGCTTGGAATTTGAAGTAACTTCTGAGAGAAGAAAAAGGTGCAGTTAAATAAGAAATTGCATTACCATTGATGCTAGTATCTAAAGCTGGGCCTGAAATCATGTGCTGTGATAGGTTTTTTTATATATTAATATATTATTTAATATATTAATTTATATTAATCAAATATTAACAAACATCTCTTTATATTTCTGAAATAATGCTGGAAGATGTTTTTTTTAACTGAAATATTTAATATATTTATTTATATTAAATAAATATAAATTTTGTCACGCCCCGAGACCCAGGAGCTGCTGATCCAATATAAAATCGGACAACATCTTTCTTGCCCGGCGGATAATTTACACATAGATACAACACACGCAGTATAAAATTTGGCCTCAGGCCTCAAGACATGAAATAAAGTAGGAAAATAAATCCAATCTCAATCTATAAACCAACCTTACTCACCTAAGCTGCCCTTGAGCAGGCGCGCAGCAAAACAATACAAAATAAGTCTAATAGAGGACTTAAAACTACAACACCGAGACAAATGAATCCCGAGATAAGTTCCACGACATAAAACGAATACAGACCAAATAATAAGATGTAAAGGGAACAGAACTAAGCGGAAGCACCCATAACTGGAGTTGTAGGGACTGAGATTGACAACTGGGCTCCCCTGGAGACCAATCAACCTGGAAACAAAAATATGGGCAACACGGTGAGTCCAAATAAACTCAGCGGATACCGAAATAGATATGTATAGCAAGCTATAATAACAATAAGAATCACGTTTATACAGTCTCGAGTATAGAGAATAAAACATAACTGAAGACTAAGTTGAATACATACCAAAGTCGTCTATCCTGCAGGTAGGTGTAATCAATCCCCTATATAACCTCAAGAATAATACACAATCCAAATGTGTATGTCACCTGTAAGTGCATATCAAACATATACAACACTCAAACACAACAAGCACCAACAAAGGTGCAATGCATCCTATACACCCGATGCAATGATCTGTTCTGTACGCACCTCAGCCACTATCAGACCGGTGGTCGGGTGAACAGGAATCAAACAAGCCAACCATTCATGGTTGCATAGAGAAACCAAACACTTGTGGCATACAATATATGAAACCCAACACTCGTGACTATGCAAATATGATGTCCAGCACTTGTGGCAATGCATGTATGTAGCCCAACACCTGTGGCTATGCAAATATGACGCCTAGCACCTGTGGCGGATGCAATATATAGCCCAGCACGTATAACTATGCAAATATGATGCCCAACACCTGTGGCAATGCAATATGTAGCCCAACACCTGTGGCTATACAAATATGACGCCTAGCGCCATGCCTAGCACCTGTGGCAAATATGATGTCCAACACCTATGGCAATGCAAGTATGTAGCCCAGCACCTGTGGCTATGCACGTATGTCGCCTAGCACCTATGGCGAATGCAACCTCAAACTTGACTGGGGACGGGCTCAGACCTCAGGGGAGCCGATGATCGCTGTCATGATAATAGCACAACGCTAATAGCACTATCAATAGAAGAAACCTGACTGCGCGATGGGCTTAGACCCTAGGGGAGCCGATGATCGCCAGTATACAATCGTAGAGAGCCTACAGCTCAGTATGCAACTTGAGGGTAGTGTATACCAAAAACTCCCTCCTCACTAATCAGGTTTTCAACCACACATCGGTGGTAAAAGTATAGGTCTAACACATGTTTCCAAACCTAACAATTCTACTCTAGGTATCCATGCAGGTATATCTGGAAATCAATCCAACTGCAGATACAAAGTGACCTACTACCATATCTAAGCACATATGGACGCATGACAAATATTGAGACTGTATAGAACTAAACAGGAGTCATCTAAGCTACAAATATCTGATCATAATACAAAAAGACAGGTATAGCGTATAAACTTACTGTTATCTATAACAAACTATGCAAAATAGTAAGACAGTATCTAAAAGATAAGTCAGGGGTACCCGCCTTAAAGTAGTAGTCCGTATCAAATAAAAACTTCCCGTCCAGAAGTCCAAAAGTGATCAGTGTCTTATATCAATGGACACAATTTTAGCTATCATAACAATTAGCAAGTAGCTAAACAAATCCCTAAACCTTATCAGGGTTAACCTAATCACCTTTTTCATCTATCAGTTCATGCAAGATCTGATCAAGGCTTAAACATGAAGCTCATGACACAGTAAGCTAAACCTAACAAAACAGAATATCCAACTAGCTTATCAAGCTCCAAAACAAGAACCAATCCAAAAGGAAACTCACGTTTGAGCCACAGGGAATCGAACATAACAACTCAAAGAATACCCAACTGATCAGATTAGTAAATCCATTTAAAACAGGACAACCTCTAATCTCGATAACTAAATCTAAACTCTAACTCCTCCAAGTTAACTAGAATCAAACCATCATCAATTGGATCCAAAACAAACATAAACAGATCCCAAAATAATACAAACTAAATCACATTGATCCCAAGAAAACAAAACCTCATTGCAACACCAATTCGACACAAAATAACAATCCAACACTAGCATCACAGCTCAAGAAACTGATCTAGGTCCCAGCCATACATTCCATACAACATTCCAATATAACATCAAACTACTAGAGATTAAACCAAATCACAGTGGTATCACAACGAACTTACCTCTCAATGCTCAAGCACAGGAAATCGCCTCTCTAGCTCTGAATCTGGCAACCCAACAATAGAAGTAGGAAGATCAACCAAACAGCATAATCTCATTTCAACCCTTGAATCACAGAAACCCATTTTGATCAGATCAAAAATGAAAACGAAAGTTCACACAGAATACTCCACAGAGCTTCCAAATTCAAACGTAAGGCCACACATAGAATTCCATCCCAAAGCCAATTCATCCGCGAAATGTATCAAAACCTTACCTCACATGATCGACGATGTCCTATGTAGATCTCGGCTCGCTCCCCTCCTCTGCTGCATGGGAAAAACTCAATAGGCACATATTCCTTGCTGAACTCAGGCTGCAGTCCCATGGCCGGCAAGCAAAAGCCTGCAGGACGTCAGCTTCGACTTGAGGCGACGCTCAATCGATCAAGGCGATCCAGAGAGGGAAACGATTCCCTACACACTGCTATGGGAAGAAGAGATCTACACCCCAGGGAGAATAAGAGAATGGGAAAGGAGCCGGGGAATCGCGTAGCTTGGCTACGGCTAGGGCATCGCGTAAAAAGGGAGAAGAGGAAGGAGGTTGGGCGCTCGGCTGCGTGCGAATGAAGAGGAATAGAAAAATAAAGGTTTATAAGTGAGGCAACATTTGTAATTAAGCCCAAGGAGTTTAGTTAATTACGATTTCATCCTAAATTTTGAGTCTTTGCCATCTTTTCCCCTTGAAATTTTAGAATATTAACCAAATAGCCTCTATACTTAACGTTCAAAGCAATTTAACCCTCTAATTTCAGTTTGGGTCTCTCAAACCTTAAATCTTCCTCCGAAAAATTTACTGGATTGCGTCAAAAGTGTCAGATTTAACATCCTCCCCCACTAACAAAAATTTGGTCTCCCAAATTTCTTCATTCTCATACGACCCACGCTAGCAGCTAACATGTCTGTACTCATCATGAGTAACCACTTCGTCTGATACCCTAACAGGTCATACATCCAGAGGTACTATCGGGGATATCCAACTACGTATACTCAATCTATGAGTCAAAATCCCTCATAGAATCATGTAGCAATAAGCGAGTCTACCAACCATCGCCTCGTAACCCAATATTCTCCGATTCCTCCACTCAAAGTTCAGAAACCCCTGAGGTCCAGCTCCATAACATAGAGACACGCTACCTCAACCGTATCTCAACATAATCATGAAGTGATTCTTTGTTCCTGGAAGTCATCCTCAGGATCTTCCACCCAAAGGTGGTCTAGCCTCGTAGTTGATTCGCATCAACGCAAATCATAAGTCTGATGGTATTTACTGGGTTATCCAAGCCAAGTACACGTGGTAACCCATAAGTGTCTAACAATTTAACTCCACACATTTCTGTATCGGCTCAAGTCATCTATCAAACTGTACCGTGTAGCAAGGTTTAAAATTTCTACCCGTGCCGAGGTTTCGGTCTTAGACCGGAACGATACGGTTTCAGTATCGTATCGTGCCGTGCCGATACAGTTTCGGTATTTTTTTATATATAGTAATTATTAGATAAATATGTTTATTGTGTATAATTTAAAAATAAGTTGTATATTGATTTTATATAAGTTTTCAATTATTGAACAATTTAATATTATTAAAAAAATAATTAAATATAATTTTTTTAAAAAAATTAATGTATCAATAATTTGAATTAAAATTGATACATCATAATTATATAAATTAATTGGTTATTCATTTAATTATTATTAATTTAATTAACATATATTTAAAATAGTAAAAAAATTCACCATATCAATTGTAAAAAATAATAAAAAAAATCAGAATATAAATCTGATTTATAAATTTTTTAAAAATTTTTAAATAATTTTTAAAGAATTTTTAAATAAAATTTAAAATAATTAATTTTTTTATAGTATCAATTAATAAAATTTATTGATTTTTTAATTTTAAATATATTATTAATAATTTTAGTGAGAATTGTATGAATTAATTAATTATTTTCAAAAAAAATTGGTGCGGCAACGGAGACCTCGCGTGAGGTCTCCGTCGCCGGCGGAGGCCTCGCGCGAGGTCCCCGTCGCCGGCGGAGGCCTCGCGCGAGGTCCCCGTCGCCGGTGGAGGCCTCGCGCGAGGCTTCCTGCGCTGGTGGAGGCCTCGCGGGAGGCCCTCCGGCGCTAGGCTTCTGGCGCCGGCGGATGCCTCGCGCGAGGCTTCCGGCGCCGGCGGAAGCGTCGCGCGAGTTGTACCGGTTTCGCTCCCTCACCGGAACGGTAAGTTTCGATGGTTTCGGGCGGCACCGATCGACACTTCAAACCATGCCGTGTAGGTCATCAATCAAGTACAAGTGATCAATGATCAAAATCTCGTGGAATAGGATGTGTCAATCCTCTACTAACGATGATAATATGCAGCTCATGCTACCCTTCTACATCAATGTAGGTCATGTACCCTAAACGTGTCTTTCAGGTCACCTAACCAGGCACGTGCAATCCAATTGTCTAAAATTCGTTGCACTAGGGTAAGTCGATCCTATATTGATCAGCTAACCACGATAAGCAACCCTAGTCCTCGTTCAGCTAATAATAACTAGTACACGTACCATGAATAGTAAGGTCTAGGAAAACCAAAATCTTTAACCTCCAATAGGTTGTCGACATATTCGACCTTGGCTTTCCGTTTCAACAATCGGTGCTGCTAGAGAATTAACATTTTTCGCTCCAAGGTCTTATCCGCAACATGTCACTAATCGCTCACATGAACGATCACGGATAAGATAGATTGGCAACATGCCTATCCAACTAATATCAAGACTAAAAATATTTATCCCTCCAGTATAAATATACGATCCCACCGAGCTGAGATAGTCTAACCAATCTTAACTCTAATAGTAAATACTAAAAGTAGGATAAATCCAGAAAGATATACCTCATGTCGCCTGGAGATGTCTCGTCGCCGCCAAGTCCCAGAGTGCAGGTCAAAACGAGAAAGCAACTCCGAAAAAAACCCGAAATATACTTGGGTAGATCACATCAAATCCGAGCTCCGATACCTACCGAATAGGTATTTGATTTGACTTCGAAGAAATCCATAAAACAAGTAGGCATCGCAAACCTACGCTCTGATACCAAAATAAATTGGTATCAGATAGCCATCGAAAATCCACAAGTTCCCAAGGTATCCCGCAACCTAGGCTCTGATACCAAAATAAATAGGTATCAGATAAACACCAAAAGATCCACAAATACCCGAGGTATCACACAACCTGAGCTCTGATACCAAAATAAATTGTCCCGCCCCGAGACCCCGGAGCTGCTGATCCAATGTAAAATCGGACAGCATCTCCCTTGTCCGGCGGACAATTTACACATAGATACAACACACGCAGTATCAAATTTGGCCTTAGGCCTCAAGACAAGAAATAAAGTAGGAAAATAAATTCAATCTCAATCCATAAACCAACCTTACTCACTTGAGCTGCCCCTGGGTAGGCGCGCAGCAAAACAATACAAAATAAGTCTAATAAAGGACTCAAAAATACAATACCGAGACAAATGAATCCCGAGACAAGTTCCACGACATAAAACGAATACAGACCAAATAATAAGATGTAAAGGGAACAGAACTAAGCGGAAGCACCCATAACTGGAGTTGTAGGGACCTGCGACTGGCAACTGGGGCTCCCTGGAGACCAATCAACCTGGAAACAAAAATATGGGCAATGATGGTGAGTCCAAATAAATTCAGCGGATACCGAAATAGATATGCATAGCAAGCTAATAACAATAAGAATCACGCTGATACAGTCTCGAGTATAGACGATAAAACATAACTGAAGACTAAGGGTGAATACATATCAGAGTTCGTCTATCCTGCAGGTAGGTGTAATCAATCCCCTATATAACCTCAAGAATAATACACACTTGGGTGATTGGTAATGACGCAATTGGTAATGGCTCACTTGGGTGATCCCTCACTTCTCGGGTTCGATTCCTCCCTGGTAGAGCGCGCAGTATGCTGACGGAAGAAATCGTCACAGGCTGCTGCGCTGTCGGGCTATTGGGTACTGATATCATCAGTGGTGAAGTCGCCACGTGTCTCCGTCCCGCGATTTATCCTCATTGATCGGTGGGGACTCTCGTTGAAGGTTGTGGGGCAAAGCCGGTCAGCCAAGCGGATTAGTCGGGCGCAAGCCTGGATACCCCTTGTAAATCAAAAAAAAAAATCAAGAATAATACTCAATCCAAATGTGTATGTCACCTGTAAGTGCATATCAAACATATACAACACTCAAACACAACAAGCACCAACAAAGGTGCAATGCATCCTATACACCCGATGCAATGATCTGTTCTGTACGCACCTCAGCCACCACCAGACCGGCGGTCGGGTGAACAGGAATCAAATAAGCCAACCACTCATGGTTGCATAGAGAAACCAAACACTTGTGACATATAATATATGAAGCCTACCACTCGTGGCTATGCAAATATGAATATGATGCCCAGCACCTGTAGTAATGCATGTATGTAGCCCAGCACCTGTGGCTATGCAAATATGACGCCTAGCACCTGTGGCGGATGCAATATGTAGCCCAACACTTGTGACTATGTAAATATGATGCCCAGTACCTGTGGTAATGCAATATGTAGCCCACCACCTATGGCTATGCAAATATGACGCCTAGCACCTGTGGCGGATGCAATATGTAGCCCAGCACTTGTGACTATGCAAATATGATACCCAACACCTGTGACAATGCAAGTATGTAGCCCAGCACCTGTGGTTATGCACGTATGTCGCCTAACACCTATGGCGAATGCAACCTCAAACATGACTGGGGACGGGCTCAGACCTCAGGAGAGCCGATGGTTGCCGTCATGATAATAGCACAATGCTAATAGCTCTATCAATAGAAGAAACCTGACTGCGCGATAGGCTCAGACCCTAGGGGAGCCGATGATTGCCAGTATACAATCGTACAAAGCCTACAGCTCAATATGCAACTTGAGGGTAGTGTATGCCAAAAACTCCCTCCTCACTAATCAGGTTCTCAACCACACATCAGTGGTAAATGTGTAGGTCTAACACATGTATCCAGACCTAACAATTCAACTCTAGGTATCCATGCAAGGTATATCTAGAAATTATCCAACTATAGATACAAAGTAACCTACTACCATATCTAAACACATATGGACGCATGACAAATATCGAGACTGTATAGAACTAAACAGGAGTCATCTAAGCAACCGATATCTGATCATAATACACAAAGGTAGGTATAACGTATAAATTTACTGTTATCTATAACAAACTATGCATAATAGTAAGACAGTATCTAAAAGATAAGTCAGGGGTACCCGTCTTAAAGTAGTAATCCGTATCAAATAAGAACCTCCCGTCCAGAAGTCCAAAAGTGATCAGTGTCCTGTATCAATGGACACAATTTTAGCTATCATAACAATTAGCAAGTAGCTAAACAAATCCCTAAATCGTATCAGGGTTAACCTAATCACATTTTTCATCTATCAATTCATGCAAGATTTGATCAAGGCTTAAACATGAAGCTCATGACACAGTTAGCTACACCTAACAAAACAGAATATCCAACTAGCTTATCAAGCTCCAAAACAAGAACCAATCCAAAAGGAAACTCACAGTTGAGCCACAGGGAATCGAACATAACAACTCAAAGAAAGCCCAGCTGATCAGATTAGTAAATCCATTTAAAACAAGACAACTTCTATTCTCTATAACTAAATCTAAACTCTAACTCCTCCAAGTTAACTAGAATCAAACCATCATCACTTTGATCCAAAACAAACATTATACATATTCCAAAATAATACAAACTAAAACACATTGATCCCAAGGAAACAAAACCTCACTGCAACACCAATTCACACAAAATAACAATCCAACAATAGCATCACAGCTCAAGCAAGTGATCTAGGTCCCAACCATACATTCCATACAACATTCCAATATAACATCAAACTACTAGAGATTAAACCAAATCACAGTGGTATCACAACGAACTTACCTCTCAATGCTCACGCATAGGAAATCGCCTCTCTAGCTCTGAATCTGGCAACCCAACAATAGAAGTAGGAAGATCAACCAAACAACATAATCCCATTTCAACCCTTGAATCACATAAACCCATTCGGATCAGATCAAAAATGAAAACCAAAGTTCACACAAAATACTCCACAGAGCTTCCAAATTCAAACGTAAGGTCACGCATAAAATTCCATCCCAAAGCCAATTCATCCGCGAAATGTATCAAAACCTTACCTCACATGATCGACGATGTTCTATGTAGATCTCGGCTCGCTCCCCTCCTCTGTTGCACGGGAAAAACTCAATAGGCACAGTTTCCTTGCTGGAACCCAGGCTGCAGTCCCATGGTCGGCAAGCAAAAGCCTAGAGGTCGTCGACTTTGACTTGAGGCGACGCTCAATCGATCAAGGCGATCTAGAGAGGGAAATGATTCCCTACACACTGCTATGGGAAGAAGAGATCTACACCCCCGGGAGAAGAAGAGAAGGGGAAAGGAGCCGGGGAATCGCGTAGCTTGGCTACGGCTAGGGCATCGCGTAAAAAGGGAGAAGAGGAAGGAGGTTGGGCGCCGGCTGCGGGCGAATGAAGAGGAATAGAAAAAAAAGGTTTATAAGTGAGGCAACATTTGCAATTAAGCCCAAGGAGTTTAGTTAATTACAATTTCATCCTAAATTTTGAGTCTTTGCCATCTTTTCCCCTTGAAATTTTAGAATATTAACCAAATAGCCCTCCAAACTTAACGTTCAAAGCAATTTAACCCTCAAATTTCAGTTTGGTCAAACCCTAAATCTTCTTTCGAAAAATTTACTGGATTGTGTCAAAAGTGTCGGAGTTAACAAATTCTTTTTAGTTTCTTTGTTTACCTTACGTTTTTTAGCCGATTCCCATAATATATTATTTTAAATTGAAAAGTCTGAAAAGGTAGATTCAGATGTCTCGGAATTCTAATGGGAAAGAGAAAGAGAATTCTTGGCGGGAGGGGTATAAGAGGATGATCACTAAATTTGATGCGCCCTTTGGTAAAATGGAAACCTCAGTACGTCTTTTGGTAATTCCTAATTCTCACGTGCGCTGTTTGATAAAAAGCCGAAATATAGATGTTCATACAAAAGCTAGGCTTTTAGTATACATCCTAATAAAAGAGGTGTGACACAAGAAAGCCACCTAGTAACTCTTGATCCTATGTTGTTGGTTATGAAGGTTGGGCTTTCTTACTCTCTTGGAGACCACCTTGTAGTTTATTTCCTCCTTGAAGCATTTGCATTAAAGCATCTAACATCGTTCTGGCTTGGTTTGTGTACATATGAATAAATGGCTGCATTGTGTCATTCCTCTTAGTTGGGTCAAGATCTTCAAGCCAGCTAGATGGATTGGTGGAAGGAGTCTAAAACACAGTGTTAATAAGTAGAGATGATAAAATTACACACGTGGTTCTGTCAGTTGGATTTGATAGTAGGGTCGGTTTAATTTTCCTAGCCACACTAACAGAATGGTCAATGTGATCATCAGTGTCCCTTCAAGTAAAGATTATTGATTTAGAAAATCCCTTGGAACTATTGAGTGTGACAGTGAGGATTGACAAAAACAAACATGCACGTGGTTCTGTCAGTTGGATTTGATAGTAGGGTCGGTTTAATTTTCCTAGCCACACTAACAGAATGGTCAACGTGATCATCAGTGTCCCTTCAAGTAAAGATTATTGATTTAGAAAATCCCTTGGAACTATTGAGTGTGACAGCGAGGATTGACAAAAACAAACATGGCAAAGGAGCTGACAATCTTGGTAACTGCAAGGGGAGTGTAGGATTCTGTTGTATGGTTGTAGATGCTTCCATGAATGGTTCATGCAAAAGATTCAAAAATGATAAATTGTACTATAATTTGCCTTTTTTGAAGCTTAGTACCAGAGGAAGCACCTCACGTTCTCCAAGTTGGGATGTCCTCAAACGTTTGTCAGTTTAAGTTGTCGGCACTTGTTAATGTCAGCTGAAGAGTTCAAGATGGAAGCAGGATGATCGACACATCCATAGTTTAAGGTTGGACTGGTGGTTCAACGGACGACAATTGGGGATGATGGGTGGCAGCATGGGCACTGATATTGTAGGGTTGGTTGTCAATGAGAAGATACGACAACTGGACTAGTGGACAGTGATGGAGTCTGAGAATGCGTTTGCTTCAGGGTGTCTGTGTTGCTGCTTCAGATCGTTTGAATATGCAGGATGATATGATGGCAAGGTCATCTGCATGGTTTAAATTAACATTGCCTGTATCCGCATGATGGTTAAGCTGTCAATTCCCCAATAATAACCATTTTTCAGTTATATGAGCAACCTTTAAGTGCGATGGGGTTGAGTATCCTAGGTTTGACACGTGGCATGGGGAAGTTGTTAGTAGGAGTCCTAGAGCCAATTATGTGATAATTAACTAGGGATTTTTTGTATCATATTCTACAATTAATAAAGATATGTTTGGTTATTATACTTTATATTTGTGTCAAATAACTTAGTATAATAATGTCCTTGGGTAGTATGTTCTTATCTATATTATATCGATTCGTTGCATCGATAGTGAGATGATATAGATAACACTATACTAAACCATTTCTAGTCAAGCATTAATATTCAAGAACAATATTAATGCATGGAGACTAATATGCAGGTCAATTGATGATTTGAGCTCACAAATCATGGATATATGATATAAAGTTGATACATGGCTATACATTAGAGAATGTGTACTGATTTAACTCGTCATGGAAAAATTTCATTGATTGTCATATGAGTGTCATAAATTTTCTCATGTGACTATTAATATGAATAGTTCTTAGACCTGAAGTCACTACAGTTCCCTACATAATGAGTTATGTACTTTGGTATCGTCAAACGTCACCCTTAACAGGGTGGACTATAAAGGCGATCATTGGGTATGTAATGAATTATGCGGAGGGATGTGAGTGATGTAGATAGGATCTACCCTCCCATATGACGGGAGTGATATATGTGGGCCCCTTGATCGAGTAGGACTACTAAAACACATGACCATGCTCAAATAAGTCAATATGAGATATTGAGCTCATTTGTTTGAGTGAGTCTACTTGGGGATCAAGAAACACAAAGATTGATCGAGGATGACACGGTCTATGCCTCATTGGTCAATCTAGATATCGAGGATGGAAGAACAAGGTCATATATTGTCATAGTCATGGAGGTTAAGTCGGATCTCGATTTTCTCGTCACTTAGGTAGCAATGATGCATTGCTAGATGCCGTTCATTCCTTATGTGTCTAAAGCGGTTTAGACATATTGCTAACGTTACGAGAACCTATTGGGTCACACACTAAGGACACGATGCTTCGGAGATTAATTAATCTTAGTTTAACTAAGATTTGATCTGAATTGGATTAATTGGGTTAGACTCAAGTGAATCCAATTGGATTATGAGATTGAGATCTAATTTGAGTTAGACTCATTTATATTAGACTCAACCACATTTGAATGAGATATTAATTTATTAAAATGTATAATAAATTAATAATAGAGGAAGATGAAAAGTTTCTCTTCATTGGATAAAGTGAAGTTGAAGAGTCATATGAGAAAATGTGCTCTAAGTGAGTTTTTATTAGCATTAATGGAGGGAAGCTAAAGGGACAAAAACTTTTCATATTCATGGGATGAGTATAAAAGAGGATTTCTTGTCAGTTGGATGAAGAACTTGTCATTCTTCCTTCCCTTCCTTCTCTTGGCCAAAATCTCTCTTCTCCCTCTCTCTTTTGCTTTGTGAATCTCCTCTTGTGGCTAGTACCACAAGGTGATTCTTCTTCGAAGCTTGAGAGATCATATTCGTGTGGATACGCATAGAGGCACAGACACTTGAACGTGTAAGAGATTCGGCATACCTCGGATAAGCGGGATAAGCGAAGGGCACGCGCCAAAGGCATACCTCGAAGTTTTTTTTTCTCAGTGGGAGTGTCATTTAATTAAAGACATATTTAAATGATCTAGATATGATACTTATTTCTGCATATTTTACTGTTGTAGATCACTATGTTGTCTAATACGTCAAATACTCTCTTTGCGATCCGTCCTTGAGAAGGACAAGTTCAACGGAGCTAATTTGCTGGATTGGTACAGAAACTTGAGGATCGTCCTCAAATAAGAACGAAAACTGTAAGTCCTAGAGCAACCTCTTCCAGAAGCACCTATCACTACCCCTACTCGCGTCGAAAAGGATGCTTACAAGAAGCATCAGGATGATGCACTTGATGTATCATGCCTCATGCTTGCCACCATGAACTCTGAGCTTCAGAAGCAACATGAGAATATGGATGCACATGATATAGTTGAACACTTAAAACAACTATATCAAGGGTAAGTTAGGCACGAGCGGTTTGAGGTGTTTAAGGCCCTATTTGCATGCAAGATGCAAGAAGGAACTCCCGTTGGAACTCATGTACTCAAGATGATTGGGTATGTCGAGAACCATGAAAGATTAGGATTTTCACTTGGTCAAGAATTGTCCACGGACTTTATCCTGCAATCGTTGCCAGAAGGGTACAATCAATTTGTCATGAACGAAATTGACAAGTCATTGCCTGAGATGCTCAGCATGTTGAGAACTGCTAAACTCAATTTCAAGAAAACCAAGACCAGTAATGTACTGATGGTACAGAAGGGCAAAGACAAATGGAAGCCTAAGGATAAGGGTAAGACCCAAGCCAAAGGCAAGGCCAACTCTACTGCACTAATGGCCAAATGCGGGGTGCCTAAGGAAGGGACCTGCTTCCACTGGGGTGAGATCAGACATTGGAAGTGGAATTGCAAACTCTACCTAGAGGAAGTAAAGAAGAAAAGAAGTAAGACTTTTGCCTCATGTATTTTTGTTATGGAAGTCAATCTATCTATTTCCTCTTCTTGAGTATTAGATACCGGTTGTGCATCTCACATTTGTACTAATGTGCAATGCCTTCGAAGAGCTAGATCGTTGACAAAGGGCGAAGTGGACTCGTAGTAAGAATTGCTGCTATAGCTGTAGCAACATATTCCTTGTTTTTGCCTACTGGGCTTATCTTAGAACTAGAGGAGTGTTTTTATGTATCTGCACTAACTAAGAATATAATTTCTGTATCTTGTTTGGATAAGAAAGACTTTTCATTTATCATAAAGAACAAATGTTGTTCTATAATGTTAAATGACATGTTCTATTATAGTACACCACTTATGAATGGACTCTATGTTCTAGACTTAGAGAACTCAATCTATAACATAAATACCAAACGGTTCAAATCATTTGATTTGAACCAAATGTATCTCTGGCTTGTCGCTTAAGTCGTATAAATGAGAGTCACATATCCCAACTCCATAAGGATGGATTACTGGACTCATTTGATTTTGAATCATATAAGACATGTGAATCTTATCTTCTAGGCAAGATGACCAAGACTTCATTTAGTGGACACGGTAAAAGAGTGACAGACTTGTTAGGACTCATATATACTGATGTATGTAGCCCATTTAATGTCGCAGCTAGAGGAGACTATCAGTACTTCATCACTTTTACTGATGATGTCAGTAGATACGGCTATGTGTATCTAATGAAACACAAGTCGGAATCATTTAAAAAGTTTAAAGAATTTAAGAGTGAAGTACAAAATCAACTTGGCAAGAATATTAAGATGCTCCGATCAGATCGAGGTGGTGAATACCTTATCCAAGAGTTTCGTGACCATCTAGCAGAATGTGGGATTATATCCCAATTCACTCCACCTGGAACACCACAATGAAATGGAGTGTCCGAGCGGAGAAATCGTACTCTATTAGATATGGTACGATTGATGATGAGTCAGACAGATCTTCCTACTTCCTTCTGGGGATTCACTCTAGAGATGACTCTTTTCACACTTAATCGAGCTCCATTAAAGGTCGTCATAAAGACACCATATACGATATGAACTGGGAAGAGTCCTACGATGTGTTTTCTGAGGATTTGGGGTTGTGAGACTTATGTTCGACGTCGTCTCAGATAAACTTGGACCCAAATCTGATAAGTGTTATTTTGTAGGATATCCCAAGTAAACGAAGGGATATTTCTTCTACAATCCCACACTAGGTAAAGTGTTTGTCGCTAGAAATGACATTTTTCTCGAAATAGAGTTTATTTCTAGAAGAAATAGTGGGAGTAAAATTCATCTTGAAGAAGTTCAAGATGCAAATAGTACTGAGGCCTTGATCGACATTGAACAGGCACATAAAGTATTGTGGATCATGAGATTGTTGTACAAGAAGTTATGGAGCAACAACCTATTTAAGTAGACCAACCTCTTCGCAGATCTGATAGGATACGTCATCAGCCTAAGAGATACTCATTTCTCTTGTCTGACCATGATGACGTTATGCTTGTTGAGTTGAACGAGCCTACATCCTATTAAGTGTTAATGATATGAGAGAAGTGTCCTAAGGCAATCGCCTTATGTAAACATTCATTTTATTAAATAATAATTCACTATTTGAGTATACATGTTTGTGTATTTGATTGGGATCTTAAACTCATCTACTGAATGTCCGCAATACAATTCACAGCATAAGAGAATTTGTGATGAGATCACAACTAGTAATTATCTCTAAATGTGCAATTGTGAAGTATTGAAAATATCCATAGTCGATGAATTGATAAAAACGGACATTATCAATTCTGTTGAGACTAGCATGGGTTATTCTCTAATCAGCTGATTCTCACTGGCTGGTGACATTGGGATGTCCGGAGATAAACATGGATGCTAGTTAAGGGAACTAGTTCATTGGAGTGACTAGCTGTAAAACTTCATATGGTAATCTATATAGATATGTCAGTGAAGTTCTTACTGTAGCTTAAGTGCGATGTTCCTTTGACTTGCGGTGTTCAAGTCATCTTGGTCATGGAGACTTATACTTTAACATCTTAAGCAAGCATCTCCAAAGAGGTGTGGACCCAGGATGATTGGGTATAAGCCGAAGTGCTCGAAGATGTTTAAACAGCCTACAAAGGATTCACCACTCCTTGCGAGGAGATGTATACCCAGGCCTATCGTCGGATTGTTACTTAAAGCCTCTGGCCAGAGCATATCATGTTTAGAGTATGAGTCTCTTAAATACATGAGAGTAATTAGAAATCCAAAGGACGAGAAAGACACTACTTGGGCTAGGTGTGACGTAGTCAGTCTAGTGGGGACTGACACAAACAGACCATGTCCTGAACCAAGTGGGTATAAGATGGTGAAGGGAATGAGGCACGATTCATTAGAGCTGTTGAAGGGTTTCAGAATTACTTCTGAGGTCAACCGTTGATCTTTCGATTAGGTCATGATGTACTACTAGGTGTCACTCATGATCGTTCTATAATTAGTTGATTATAGAAAGCCAACATAAATTGAAAGCCTATTTAGTCACACGCACTACGAGTAATCCGAGGGATTTAAAACGAGTTGAAAATTGGATTTTACGATCAAGAGAAATAAGTCGAATCTGAGTTAATCAGAGGCGCAACGGAAGCTAAAAATGGCTAAGTCTTTTGAAGGCTTATTGGGCGAATTAAATGAGTTTAATTCGCGATGGGTTCGGCTCGGTTTGGCCGGCCAAAGAGGGTGCCAACCCCCTTTGGTTTGTCCGGCCACCACTTGGAGAGAAAACCAATTTATTTGGTTTATTTTATAAAATAAATCAAGCGCGATTTGTTTTATAAAATTATGGAAAAATAAATCTATATAAAGAAATTTATATAAAGAAATTTATATAAAGAAATTTGTAGAAATTTATTCTTTTTATGGAAATTAAAATGAACCATGGATCAGTTTATTTTAATTTTATAAAATCAATTATGAATTGATTTTTCCATGATAAGAAAAATTTATAAATTTCTTGTAAATTTTATTCCATAATAAAAGGAGAGATGTATTTGTTTTATTATAAAGTTAGTTATAATAAAACTTGGCATAAACAGAATAATTCATAAGAAAATTTATAGGATAAATTTCTTATGAAAAATTCCGTTAAAGGAGAGACTTGGCAAGGGAGAGGCTACTATATAAAGGAACCAAGGCTAGGCTTGAATTCCTTAATCAATTAATTAAGAGATTAGTAGCTCCCTTTCTCTCTCCAACCTCTCTCTCTCTCTCTAGGGTCGGCGCCCCTCTCTCTCTCTAGGGCCGGCTCTCTCTCCTCCCCTAGGGCCGGCGCACATCCCAAGGGTGGCCGAGAGCTTCATCCACCAAGAAGGTGCCGAAGAAGAAGAAGCGGATCGCGACTCCTTCCTTCCTTTCCCGGAATTTTGATTCCGTTACTTGGTGGTTAGTTTCCATCTTTTCTCTCTTGTTATTCTAGTTGTGCCTTTGGAGAATCTAGTAGTTCTCGTCGGCACAAAACTCGTGGCTTTGCGAAGTCATCCCGAAGAGAACTCGGTGTGGACGCGAATAGAGGCGGAGCTTCCAAGGGACGCTACGGTTGGATCTCGTCCCTTACTTCGAGTTACGTGAGGTATTAAAGTAAATTAGTTTAATTTTTGCAAAATTTTAATTTATGATCATGTCCACACATCATAAGGTCGCATGCTAGATACGTGGTTAAAAATAATTTGAGTAATTATTTATGCTAATTCTTCCGCTGCACATAAATATTTTAAAATTTACGAACCCGTATCCTTGTCAACATGCACCCGGTCCCAAACATTAAGAAGCTGTGATGAGCCCAGATTCTGAGAAATGACTAGAGGCCATGAAGTCCGAAATGAAATCCATGTACACCAACCAAGTATGGACTTTGGTTGATCTACCTAGGGGAATTAAACTCATTGAGTGTAAGTGGGCCTTTAAAAGAAAGTCTGACATAGATGATCTTATGCATACCTATAAAGGGCGATTGGTAGTCAAAGGTTTTAAGCAGATTCATGGTATCGACTATGATTAAACCTTTTCACCAGTTGCGATGCTTAAATTTATTCGGATCATTCTTGTTATTGCAGCTTATCATGATTATGAGATCTGACAGGTGGATGTCAAAATTGCATTCCTAAATGGGAATCTATTCGAGGATGTGTACATAACACAACCTGAGGATTTTGTAGATTCAGAGCATGTAGGAAAGGTATGTAAGTTGCAAAAGTCATTTATGGGCTAAAACAAACTTCTTGAAGCTGGAATCTTCGAATCAAGGCGTTTGGTTTATCAAGAATGAAGATGAACTCTGTGTCTACAAGAGGGTTAGTGGGAGCACAGTTATCTTCTTGATCTTGTATGTGGATGACATACTCTTAATTGGAAAGATATTCCTTCACTACAGTCTGTGAAGATGTGGCTAGGGAATTGTTTCTCAATGAAAGACTTAGGTAACACAACCTATATCCTAGCATCAAGATATATAGAGATAGATCTAAAAGATTGCTTGGCGTAAGTCAGAGTATATATATTGACAAGGTGCTTAATCGTTTTGCCATGTAGAATTCCAAGAAGGGATTTCTGCCGATGTCACATGGTGTAAGTCTTTCGAAGACTCAATGTCCCTCTTCTAAGGAGGAGACCGCATGGATCAGATCCCTTATGCATCCTCTATAAGGTCTATCAAGTACACCATGTTTTATACTCGTCCAGATGTCTCGTATGCTTTGAGCATGACGAGTAAATACTAGTCAGATCCAGGTGAAAATTACTCGAGAGCTGTCAAGAATATTCTTAAGTACTTATGAAGACAAAAGAATATTTCTTGATATTTGAAGGTAATGAGGAGCTAGCTGTAAAGGGTTACAGTGACGTAAGCTTCCAAACCGACATGGATGATTTCAGATCGCAGTCAGGGTATGCATTTTGTTTGAATGGTGGCGCTGTGAGCTGGAAGATTTTGAAGCAGGACACAGTCGTAGATTTTACAACAAAGGGTGAGTATATTGTGACAATAATGAGGCTATTCCACAAGCTAAGAAACCTCACTCTCATCAGCGGACTAAACACATACTACGGTGCTTCCATCTCATTCGAGAGATCATCGATAGAGGAGATGTGAGGATATGCAGAGTATCCACTGATGCTAATATCGCGGATCCTTTGACCAAGGCATTGGCACAGAAGAAGCATGATGGTCACACTAGATCATTGGGTATTAGATATTACAATGATTGACACTAGTGCTAGTGAGAGATTGTTAGTAGGAGCCCTAGAACCATGCTCAAATGAGTTAATATGAGATATTGAGCTTATTTGTTTGAGTGAGTCTACTCGGGGATTAAGAAACACAAAGATTGATCGAGGATGACACGGTCTACCTATACGATAGAAATTTATAAATTAATTTTGTATGTGTTTTCTTTCGCATGGATCGCTCGTGGAATCTCTTATTTCCGCTATGATTTGTTGAATAATTTTGCCTATAGATCCCTAAGAAGCTACGTGTCAGGGTCCACCGAACCCGACCGTCGAGGTCGGACTCCCAAGAGGTCATCTCGGGAGAGGACACCCCAAAACCAATTCGGGAGAGCGGAGCCCGAAGATCAATACATTAGAAAGTCCGACTTCAGGTAGTCGTTCCTCTTTCTAGATCAGGAAAGTCGTCGGATAATTATTGTCCGCTACACGCGACAATTAAGACCTTAATGATCGCAGCGGTCGTTACCTAAAAATTATCATGTAACCGACGATTAAAGAATGTGGAGGAGAACCTGGAGACAAGTGTAACCAAACCCTCAGGTATATAAAGTGCTTCAACACTCAGGTAAAGGAGATAAGCTTTCCGAACCTAAGATAATTCTACTTCCTCGTTATCCTCCTGAGATAACTGTGATTCTTGACTTGAGCGTCGGAGTGGACTTCGCCGGAAGACCTTCCGGTGTGTTCCCATTAATGCTCGTGTTAATCTCGCAGGGCGCGATCGTCTTCTCTTCGTCGCCATCCTCGTGGGCTGCACCTCGGTGACTTGCTGTCCGCGTCGATTCCTTTCCGGAACAAGTTTGGCGCCGTCTGTGGGAAACTAAATTAAAGTACCAGAAGGAGCATCGTGATGTTGGATCAAGAGGGACAACCCATCGTCTTGACGAAGGAGTTGGATCGCCTAGTCGCCAACGCCATCTAGGGAGCGCTGCAGCAATACCAAATCGAGCATGCCGCTTCACGACAAGGCGACCAGCAATGACAACTCTAGCGCCTCGGCGAGATTCCTTGGGAGACCTAGAGAGAGCACACTCCGTCGCCTCCAACGCTCTAAGGCAGGAGGAAGGACCGTGGAAGATCGAGGGACCCAGGGTTCTCCTGAAAGCACCCTCCACCCCTTTCTAGCTTGATATCGTGGAAGATATCATACCTAAGCAATTCCGTGGTCCAGGAATTGTTGACTACGATGGGAGGACAAACCCGGAGGACCATGTCTGTAAGTTCGAGAATGCGACCCTCCTCCACCAATACATAGATGGTGTGAAGTGCCGAGTGTTCTTGAACACCTTGTCAGGGGCCGCCCAGATATGGTTCCAAAGGCTGCCCCAAGGTTCTATAAACTCTTTCCTGAACTTTAGAACTGTTTTCCTGCACCACTTCGCTAGTAGTCGCCGATACCAGAAGAGGACGTTAAATCTGTTCGCCCTCAAATAGAAGGCGAAAGAACCACTGAATGACTACATCCAGCGGTTCAATCGAGTAGCTTAAGATGTGCCAACGGCTACTTCGGAGATACTCATTAGCGCCTTCACGCAAGGATTCTCCGAAGGGGAATTTTTTCGATCGCTGGTGAAGAAGTCATCCACCAGCTTCGATGACTTGCTGGACGCTCCGTCAAGCACATCAAGCATGTCAACATCGAGGAGGTGTAGCACGCCCGCCGCAAATATCTGCGGGAGTCTCTACCCAGATCTCGATACAACCCGAGAGAAGAGAACCACCCGCACCAGCCCGGGATAAGGATCCTCGCCCTGGGAAGGACCACTGGGCTGGTAATAAGAGGCTAGTGGAGACGGTCGACATGGTCGAACGGGAGCCACCGAAGAAGTATTACGACTTCCACGGCAGTACAACGCACTCCAAAGAGGAGTGTCACGCCTTGAAAAAGAGGGTCTCAGGAAGCGGACGCCAAGCCCCGGAAGCGATGGAATAAAGCAGGGTACCAACGGAGATCCCCGCGGCGCTGTCCTTCTCATCGCAAACGACAGTTAGGAGAAGACGGATCCAGGCGGCGATCCCGGTCGCGTTCCAGGGGAAGGAGTCGGGAGATAGCACCCCGCTAATCTCTTTCCCCCGAATGAGATCCCAAGAAAGGCAAAGCTTCAATGCGTGGGCCTCCTTCGGGCCATGTGGGAGTGATCTCTGGAGGCCCTACCGGAGGAGACTCTTATCGGGCAAGGAAGACCTACACTCATCGGCTGGAGAACTATGCCATTGGGACGAGCAGTAGCCAGCGTCAGGGCCCTGTCATCTTATTCGGCCCTGAAGACCTGGAAGACGTGAAAGCCCCTTACGATGATGCACTAGTAATTCTCGCACACATATCAAATTACGAGGTTAAACGCATCTTCGTGGATACAGGTAGTTATGTCAACATCCTATACAAGGCGTCCCTGGACCAGATGCAAATTGATGAGGACGAGCTACATCCGGTCTCCACTCCGCTCTTCGGCTTTACCGGATACCGAGTGCAGCCGATAGGGCAAATCTCCCTATCCCTGTCGTTGGGAGACGACGCGCTGGGGAGGACGAGAAAGACTCCCTTCATGGTCGTGGACGTTCCATCGTCCTACAATGCCATCCTTGGGGGGGCCCAACGCTCAGTATATTCCAGACGGTGGTTTCAGTCTACCACCAGAAAATCAAGTTCCCAGTGGGTGAGCAGGTGGCCGAGGTCAAAGGGGATCAGCTAGCGTCCCGGCGATGCTACAACGGGGAGGTCAGGTCGGAAGCCCGCAAGAACCCGAGGGCTCATGAAGCGCTACAACGACCTCGTCAACCCTCGAGAGGAGGAAGGATCCAAAAAAGAACGGAGGGAGGTCGAGAGCGAAGAGGTTTAGATCCATACTCAACAGACGGGAGGGGTTACAAGGATTGCGACCGACCTTACACCGGAGCCGAGGAGCCATCTGATTGGCTGCTTGCAGAACCATCGGGACATGTTTGTGTGGGCAACCGAAGAGATCAAAGGAGTTCCCCCAGCCGTGGCCACACATCACTTGCATATAACCCCCGTAGCCCGACCAGTGAAGTAAAAGTGAAGACATTTTGCGCCCGAGCAGGACAAGATTATTAGAGAAGAAGTCGCCAAGTTGCTAAAGGCCGGACACATAAGAAAAGTTCAATTCCCGACTTGATTGACTAATGTAGTACTTGTACCTAAGCCCAGGGGTAAATGACGAGTCTATATCGATTTTAGAGATTTAAATAAAGCCTACCCTAAAGACTGCTACCCCTTGTCTCGGATAGATCGGCTGGTGGATTCCACCTCCGGTTGTGATTTTATTTTGATGTTGGATGCTATCAGGGGTATACCAAGTTCCTCTCGCTCCTAAAGATTAAGAAAAGGTTAGTTTCGTGACGGCAGATGGTACCTACTACTACAACGTCATGCCGTTCGGGTTGCAGAATGCAGGGGCAACCTATCAATGGATGATGGATAAGGCCTTCCGGCACCAGATAGGGAGGAACATTGAAGTATATATGGATAACATCCTGGTCAAGATAGACAAGGGGAAAGATATGATAGTTGGCCTGGAAGAGACGTTCACCACCTTGAGGACCAATAAGCTGAAGCTGAACCCCGCTAAGTGTCTGTTTGGGGTGAAGAGTGACCGGTTCCTCGGGTACATGGTGACAGAAAGGGGGATTGAAGCTAATTCAGAAAAAGTGAAAGTCATCCTCGACATGCTATCTCCGCGCAACTTCAAGGATGTACAACGACTGAATAACAGAATTACAACCCTATCCAGGTTCATCTCCAAGTCTGCTAACAGGACCCTGCCGTTCTTCAAGATCCTACAGAAGGCAATCAAGTTCGAATGGGGCGACCAGTGTGAGCAAGCTTTCACATATTTGAAAGCATACTTCGCCGAGCTCTCCCTCCTTTACAAGCCATTGGAGGGAGAAACATTGTTCGTCTACTTGTCCGCAGTTGAGCAAGCGGTGGGCTCGACGCTCATTCGGGAGGAAGACATTGTACAGTACCCAGTCTACTTCTTCGGCCATCTCTTGAAGGACGCAGAGACGCGGTATACCCGGTCGGCGATCCCGGAAAGCTCGAGCCGTAGTGGAGCAGACCCTACATCATCGTCAAGAAGCTCGCCGGAGATAGCTACTATCTACAAGACGACAAGGGCAAAAAGCTGGAGAGGCATGGCATGCCAATTACCTCCAGTCATATCGCACTCGGTGAGACTCGTGAGATATCATATGTATTTGTATTCATGTCTGCGTTGATTTACAGTTTCAATAATGAAAGAAACAAACAAGATGTCTCATCAAGACCCAGGGTAATTGCCTAAAAATCCTACTACCTCGTGGTGCTGCGGATGCCCGAGGTGAGTAGGCTCGGTCGTGGTGCTGCAGATGTCCGATCAGGAGCTGCAAAAACTCTACTACCTCGTGGTGCTGCGGATGCCCGAGGTGAGTAGGCTCGGTCGTGGTGCTGCGGATACCCGACCAGGAGCTGCAAAAACCCTACTACCTCGAGGTACTGCGGATGCTTGAGGTGAGTAGACTTGGTCGTAGTGCTGCAGATGCCCTACCAGGAGCTGCAAAAACCTTACTATCTTAAGGTGTTGCGGATGATCGAGATGAGTAAACCTGGTCGTGGTGCTGCGGATGCTCAACCAGGAGCAGCAGAAACCCTACTTTCTCGAGGTGCTGCGGATGCTCGAGATGAGTAAACCTGGTCATGGGTCTGCGGATGCTCGACCAGGAGCAGTATAAACTCCTATCTTCTCGCAGTGCTACGGATGCTCAAGATAAGTAAAGCTTGGTCGGGTTGCCGAAGATGCCTGACCAGGTGGAGCGCTAGACGCTCGACAAGCGATGAGTAACTTAGGCATGGTAATGAGGAAATGCTACCGGGAATAACTTTGGACTTACTTTATCTAAAGTTGCGGGCGACAATAGAAATATGCCGACCCTGGTTAAGCATTGAACAGGACGAGTCCTGTCCTTGTCCGTGCAGACGATTAAACCGATCATTATGTACTCGCCTCTACCCCGATGTAGGGTCTTGCAGATACAAAGAGGCCTAATAGGGGGGAGAATTGAAGAAAATTACGTAGTGTACGAACTACGAGACAAAGAAGATAGACGCATTCGATTTCTTGGCTAAAGTCACGCTTCGAGTACATATGAACAGAGAGTACAAACATTAGATTTGACGACGAAGACATTTCATTCAATTCATAAGGCAACTGCAAACATGAAATAGAAAGTCAAAGTTGCATCCATCATCCCAGATTACATAATATAAGAGGGCAAAGTGTATTTCATTCAAAGAGGGTGATTAAACTTGAAGTACATTTGAAAACCAACATAAAAGGTAAAATACAAAAGAAGAAAAGAAAAGGCAGCAGCTACAGCTCCTCCTTGGGTAGCAGCTCATCCCAAGCCTGGCTGGCATTGAGGAAGATGAGGGCGGCGTCCGGCTTTAGCACTCCCGCTCGCTAGATTGCTGGGCTGCTCCGTTGAAGCTCTGCCTCAGCCACTTCAGCACCTGGCTGGTTAGGAGGTCCTCAAACTCGTCAAATTGATCGATTAATATGCAAAGAGCATTCTTAATAGATATGGGAGCACCCAACAGGAGACACTTTCTGATATAAAGATGGAACTTCTGGAGGAGTTTGTTATGCTCTCTGGTGAAACAGATGATATCGTTTCAGAAGGGAGAATTGTTGAGGTCAGAGTGTACCGGAATGTCGTACGCTTCGCAGGCAGCTCTGAGAGCACCTGACTTAACCTTCGAAGAACCGACTTCGTACGACTCTGGGCAGTAATCCCCCTCCCTCTCTAGTTTCTCTTCCTTCTTTGACCTCTTTTCCCTTCCTTGCCCATGAGTTCTAACAAGAGGAGACCTCTTTTCCCTTCCTTGCCCATGAGTTCTAACAAGAGGAGGAGAAGAGGATGGAAGCGGAGGAGCATTTTCCCTTCTCTCTTTATAGAGAAGAAGCCGCCCTCATGTAACAATAGGGGCGCGACACGTGGACAATGATGGATGCCCATCCCGAGGCGTCACCCCTTTTGTCGGTGTCGTCATTTGGTATAGCTAGCGACATCTCGAAACTCGGAGAACCTTTTGGAATAATCCAATGGACCACATTGGGTCGGGTGACGAATGTACTGATTCCTTAGACCCAGCAAGCCGCCAATAGAGAGGAAATGACAATACGGGTTCCCGAAGATGCATAGCTTTTGGCCATGCGACCAGACTCCCGAGACCACCTCGGGAGATAGACGCCCAAGGTCATGTCGTAACTCAGGTTCACAAGACCACCTCGGGACACAAACGCCCGAGGTCAGGTCAGGCCTCAGGCTCCTGAGATCACCTCGGGAGACAGACGTCCGGTGTCATGTCGTACCTCAGGCTCACAAGACCACCTCGGGAGACAAACGCCCGAGGTCAGGTCAGGCCTCAGGCTCCCGAGACCATCTCGGAGAGATACCGGGGAATAGGCCGCTCCTTGGCCTGAGTTCTTCCCCATTATGGAGACTTTTCTTTAGCCCCGTCTTCTCGTGGTCGCTGAGCTAGATGTCACCTCCCCGTTGCTATGGCAGCTCGTCCCTTCGTTGGAAGTGATACAACACAAGCTCAGAAGGCAAAAGCATGTCATTCAATTCCAAGTACATTTTTACAAAGTACCAAAGAATAAAAGAAATGGAGGTAAAAGACATACTCAGAGGAAGGCGTACTCAGAACACAAAGGACAAGGGTGCAAAAATATTTTATTCCAAATTTCGGATTACATCTACATTACAGTGGAAAGCCAAAAAATTAATAGAAGACAAAATACACCCGCAGCTATAACTCTTTGTCCTCGGGCGGTAGCTCCTCCCAAGCTTGGCTGACACTGAGGAAGCCGAGGTCGGCGTCCGGTTGTAGCACTCCCGCCTGTCGAATCTGCTGGGCTGCTCCGTTGAAGCCTTGCTTCAACTGCCTGAGCACTTGGCTAGCCACGAGGTCCCCGAACTCATCGGACTGGAGAAACTCCTCCTTGAACGCCAACCTCACCTTTGCCTGCCGGGGCTCTTCATCGGCCTTGTAGGTCCGCAGTTCTTCTACAGTCTGGTCCCATGCAGTCCTCAGCTCAGCCGCCTAGGAGGATTGTTGATCCCGAGCCACCTGGAGTTCCTCGAGCTGCTGCATGCCTGCTTATAGTTGCGCCTGAGCCCGCTCCGAGTCCTCCTGAAGTCGGTGGATGTCTTCTGCCGACTTGGCCTCCCGCTCTTCCAAGCTTTTATTATTGTGCATCAGGTGCTCCACCTCGTCAGTGAGGTCCTTCGTTAGCTTCGACAGGAGGCACACTTGGTGGTTCGCACTGTGCAAGGCAGATTCTGAGGCCAGCAGGGAGTCCATGTAGTACTCCACTTTAGCCCTAATGGCCCTGCTGACCTCCGCCTGCAAAGGCCTCCTCGGCGGGCACGGTGAACCTCTGCCCCCAATTGGTCTATGTGTTAGATCAGGGCTTCGGTCTCCCGCCTGGAGTATAATTGGCGGCTCGCAACGAGGCAGTCGTAAGCGGCCTGCAAAAGGAATAACAAGAGTCGGAGGACATAAGAAATATAACAGAAAAAGCAGACACCTTTACCTTCAGGAGGGACTCGTGCAGGTTGGATAGGGGTCCAGCTGAGGCACTCAAGGTCCTCCCGCTCGAGTCGCCCCGGCTCCTTGGCCCGTCATCCCGGTTCCTTGAAGAGATTGCGTCGTTGGAGCGGGGGATAAGCTGGATGGTCAGTGTCTCATGGGGCACTGTAGAGGTGCCCGGGACATTCTCCTCAGAGCTGGACGCTCCCTCGGAAGCACGACCCTTGGTGGAGACCTCCTTCAGTTGCACTGGTTGATGCCCCCTAGAAGCCGCCTCCTCCGCCACTTGTGCCTTCTAGCGCAGGCAATCACTTGTCAGTCGGCGCTCTGCTGGCACCGCCCGCTTGCCTTTTAGGGACTGGCCGGGTTGATGATGGCAGCCTGATGCTTTGCGGACAGGGAGGTCGTCTGTTTGAAGCGCTTAGAGATAGGCAGCGTGTCCTCCTCCTCCTCGGCGACAGTTAGGAGCTCAGGAGATGTAGAGTTCCTCAACCTCCTCTAACTAGCCGACCGCTTGGCGAGCCGCTTCCGCCTTGGCTTCTCGGCTGCTTCAGTCGTAGATGGACCAGCGTTAGGCGCTGACTTTTCCTCATCCCCTCCCGTCTCGATGAGCGCGGGGGTGGGGTCGGCTACTTGGTCATATGGCAACTCTGACGTCCCTTGGTCCTCGGGCCGCTCAGGTGCTCCTTTGGCATCGGGCTGCTCCGACGTCTCTTGGTCATCGGGCTGTTTCGTTGCCCCCTCCGAAGTTTCATCCAAGTCGACCACCGAGGCGGTGGGAGCCGAAGGAGGGGCCAAGCCTGTTCATTGGCCTGCTCCCATTTGAGGAGCCGGTTCATTGTCCGGGACAACATGATGTCCTCTACAGTACAAAAGCAACAAAACATCAGTTAGAATTAACAAACATCTATAAAAATATTAGCTTACCGAGGCTGTGACTTATACTGGTGACCTTAGAGCTGAGTCCAGCCTGGTACATGAGTTCGTCACTCTGCATCAGACCGAGGCCGCTAAACTCCATGCCGGCCAGGATACTCCTAGCCCGCTGGTAACCCGGATCCTGCTGGAAGTCGCCTAGCTCCGGGACGGCTGGTAGACTTTTCCTCCAACGAATGAGGCTGAAAGGGCGCTGAGGAAGTTGAATGAAGAAAAAACGTTCCTTCCATCCCTTATGGGAGGAAGGAAGACTCCCTATGAACCTATGGCTGGGGCGAGCCGTGAAATTAAAGGTCCCCCTGGACGCTTGGGTTGGGAGGAAAAAGAAATGGAAAAAGCGTGAGGTCAAGGGAATGTCGAAAAGTTTGAAAAGAATGAATGCCCCGCCCATCTGGATGAAGGCGTTGGGAGTCATCTGATGAAGAGGGATATCGAAATATGAGGAGATGCTCATGAAAAAAGGTGGAAGGGGAAAGTGAAGCCCTAATTCTACCTGCCCTAGAAAGAAGGTGAAAAACCCCAGAGGAGGTTCTACAGAGGACTGGTCTACCTTAGGGACTTCTACCTCCAGTTCCACCGGAATGTCGTACGCTTCGCAGGCGGCTCGGAGGTCTCTGACTTAACCCTAGAGGAGGTAGTTTCGTACCACTCAGTTGGTAAGCCTCCTCCCTCTCCGGTTTCTCTTTCCTACTGTGGTCCTTCTTCCCTTCCTTGCCCATGACTTCTAATGAGATAAGGAGAAGAGAATGGAAGAAGAAGGGAACTTACGTGTGAAGAAGAAGTCTTAACAAGACAAAATTCTAGCGAACGGGAACGAAGGACACAAACTCTGCTAATCGACGATGCAAGAAGGTGGACGAACGTTTTCGCCTCCCCTTTTTATAGAGAAGAAGCCGTCCTCGTGCGGACAATGGGGGCACGACACATGGACGGTGATGATCGCCCATCTCGAGGCGTCGCCTCTCTGTAAGGCCGTCGTTTGGTATGACCCTGCGGTGCGTATCAGCAGGAAATCACAAAGAAAAAATCTGAACACGTGGTAAGGTTACATTCGCTGAGATGTTTTGTCACCATTAAGAGACCCCATGCGCTTTTAATGGGTGATAGACAACCATCATTGTCACGCCTCGGAATTCCCAGAGCCTTTTGGACTAATTCAAAAGATTGCTTCGGGCCAAGGGATGAATGTTTCGATTCCTCGGACCCGACAAACCGCCAACGGAGAAGTAATGGATATATGAACCCACAGATATGTAGCTTCCTTCGTTGCCACTAGTCTAATCAGTTAGCCACACTTCCTTCGATTAGACTTGAAGGGAGGGACTTGTAATGGGGTTGAGCATCCCAGGTTTGACACATGGCACGAGGAAGCTACGTGTCAGGGTCGGGTTCACTGAACCCGAGCGTCGAGGTCGGACTCCCGAAACCACCTCGGGGGGACAGGTGCCCGGGATCATGCCGGACCTTAGGCTCTCGAGACCATCTCGGTAGGACAGACGCTCGAGGTAATGCCGGGCCTTAGGCTCCCGAGACCACCTCGGGAGGACAGGCGCCCGAGGCCATCCCGGGAGAGGACACCCCGAGACCAACTGGGGAGAGCGGAGCCCGAAGATCAATACATTAAATAGCCCGACTTCAGGTAGTCGTTCCTCTTTCTAGATCAGGAAAGTCGTCGGATAATTATTCTCCGCTACACGCGACAATTAAGACCTTAATGATCGCAGCGGCCGTCACCTAAAAGTTATCATGTAACCGACGATTAAGGAACGTGGAGGAGAACGTGGAGACACGTGTGACTAAGCCCTCAAGTATATAAAGTGCTTCGGCACCAAGATAAAGGGGGTAAGCTTTCCGAACCTAAGACAATTCTAATTCCTCGTTGTCCTCCTAAGATAATTGTGATTTCTGACTTGAACGTCGGAGTGAGTTTCGTCGGAAAACCTTCCGGTGCGTTCTCATTAACGCTCGTGTTGATCTCGCAGGGCGCGATCGTCTTCTCTTCGTCGCCATCCTCGTGGGCTACACCTCGGTGACTCGCCGTCCGCGTCGATTCCTTTCTGGAACAAAGTGGTTAGGTACATTTGAGTGGCTCCCCGACTTGTCTAGTTTTACACATGTTGCAAAGCTAATATGTTGTTCTAACATATTCTGTGGATCAATATAAATTCATAAAAAAAAAATTGCAATATTATGTTGATTCAAGAGATTTAGAGCTTTAGTTTGCTAAACACCATGCATGCTCTTTCTTAGATCGGCAATCATTCTTAAACACTGCAAGGTGGATTGAGGAAGTGCGAACAGAAAGAGGCAATGATGTTATCATAGTTCTTGTTGGGAACAAGACAGATCTTGTTGACAAAAGGTCATTTCCTATGCTTGAATCTGTTATCCTTTTTTCTGATAATTCTCATTTTTCCCCCATTAACAAGTACTTGATATTGCCAAATAGAAAAATTGCTTTAAAATGATATCAGCCTGCTTTGTCAGTGATATATTTTTTGGAAAAATCCATATTTTAATAAAAAAACACAAAGTCACAAAAATGTGCCCCTTTGCTAACTTCTTTGCTGCAGGCAAGTCTCAATGGAAGAAGGAGAAACGAAAGCTCGTGAGTCCGGAGTGATGTTTATCGAAACCAGCGCTAAGGCTGGATTCAACATCAAAGTAGGCACATCTTATTGCTTCAAATGCTTGAATTCTGTCTCCAGGATCCTAATCTCTTATGATTTGAACTCACTGACAGCCATTATTCCGCAAAATTGCCGCTTCCCTCCCTGGGATGGAATCACTTGCCTCCACCAAGCAGGAGGACATGGTTGATGTTAATTTGAAAACGACAACAACTTCAACGCAGCCACAACAGCAATCGAGTAGATGTGCATGCTAGAGATCATTCTGAAGTTATACCATCAGCATACGCTTGAAGATGATTCAACCAAATACTTTTTCAGATAAGAACGAGCCATAGAGTTGTTGCGTTCATTCTTCTATTTTAGAATGTATTGTTTGGCATTTGCTTGAGTTAGTCATTAGATGTCTGTGTGCATGGTTAAGAGTTCCTTCCAATTCTTGTTTCCCTTTGTATTACAAGCATGCTGACTGTTAGAGTTAAATTACAAATCTTGATTTACTTGGCTTTTCCCCCCTTTGTATATTGATGCACAATTCAAGTATATGTGAAAAATTAAAGATGAGTTTAATCACATTTGATAATCACAATTCAAAGTGGAGATTGAACTTGGCTTCATGAATAAATATAATGTCCTATACGAAAACACTTCTATTAATTGTTTTGTAGTTGATGTGTTCTTCAACCAACAAATTTCATCTGAAAGATCGAAACGGAAGTCACAATCTGATAAAAACCAAAAGCCACCAATAGTTCAACTCAAATTAGTGAAATCCTCAAACTTAGTAAAACCACATGAGAGCATCAGACTGGCTGAACCAACAAAAGAATTTGCAGTTCCTCAATTATAACCACAGATTTTCGACATGCATAACAAAAACATAGACTGATAAGCAATACTAATTATGTTACAGAGGAGAATCTAAAGCAGATACCTCATCCCAGCATTTGAATAAGCAATGCACGCTATCTCGTTACTCTGCTTCACATCTTCGTAAACTTTCAGGGTGGCCTCTGAGAACTTTGTCAGCCTATCAAATACACATGTTAAATTTGTTTGCAAGCCATCCAAGTTCAAATATCTTTTGCAATTAGTTTCTTCCTTGCTATCGGGTTCTCCTATTTTTCTGGTTCATCGGGCACTTTCCCTGTTTTATTATCTTCTAGATGCCCCAGTGCATCGTGAATAACTGACACAGTGCCCTTGATTGAGTTGAGGAGCTCTTCAGTAGGAATTGAATTGAGCCCTGAAAGCCAATCACTGAGAACTACAAATATAGGAGGTGAAATGGCTTGACGAGGTGGAAAAAGTGGCTTCTTCCTTCCCTTTCTGCGTTCCTGAGGTTGCAAAATACATTTTTTAAGCCAGCCATCAAGTGCTTCCACATAGGACTTATGAGCATCGACCCAGTTCGAAAAGCGAGAGCTGAAGTATTCGAGTTCATGTTCTAGGTGGCTTAAAGCCTGCTTGTAAACTTCACTTCGTGTTGCAGCTGCTGATGTTTTCGCATAGTAAGCTAATGATATTTTGATGAATTGCGTATGATGGCTCTCGAGCATTGCTTTCCACATCCTTATCAACCTGAAACATTACTGTTAGTTTTGAACTATGTGATTGCAAAATAGAGACGGCATGAAACAGAACAAAGGCACGTTTGGATCACAAGAAACATCCAATTCCTGCTTACACTACTGTATCGATTGAGATTCTCTTCTATGTTATGTGTTAGGATCTATATCTTAGGATCTGTATCTATATAAGATAGTGGAGTTACCTAGGGTTATTCTATGAGGAATAATTCCCTCAAACTAATATGGCATCAAATCCATCCTTCTTCCACGCATAGTCTTTCTTCTGCACCAATTATTGGCGATATCTCACTCTAGGTGAACCCAACACCTTTCTCAAATCTCCTGGTTCTGGTTGTGATTCCCACACGCTATCCCCAATCACATCTCCTCCTGGCATTGCATGTGCTGCATCTCTTCCGCAAGTGATAGCACACCAGCTGGTCGCTTCCTGGGCTGTGACACAATTCGCATCTCTTCCACAGGCTGTGTGATGCTGCCCAGCTCCTGGACTACTGGTCCTCATAGGTGATCGTCAACAATTCTTCCAAAGCCCTAGCTTGATGGTCCAAAGCTTCTCCGCTTGTCTCATCCCTTGTTCCATTAAATATCAAGCCAACTAAACGATGTTCTGATCTCCACTTCGTCCGCCCACAAAGTTCCCATCTCAATAGTGCTTCCTCCATATCTCATTGAATAATGCCATCTCCAAGAAAGTCCTCTATGTCAAGCTCATCCTCATTAACATGTCTGGTGCCTTGGGTCGTGGCCCCCTCAACCTATAAGGATCCGTGATGGTCAACCTATAAGGATCCATGATGGTTAGAGATGTTAAATGGAAAGAACTATCCTTCATCTTTATAGTCGTTCGTGTATGGTTCATGGGTTAAGGGAAGTTGGATCATCTTGTAAGATTGAATGTTTGGCTAGGGGGGAGTGGATAGTCACTAATAAAAAAGTTGTTTCTCTTGTAGAGGAAATAAAAAGAAGACAAAAATAGCAATACCAACAAGATGTAACGTGGTTAAGACACCTGATCCTTCTCCACGACTTACTAATTTGTTAAGTGAATCATTCCAAAATAAAGAGCAACTGAAGAGCAGAAATTTTTGTGAAAATAGAAATCTTTCTAGCTCTGGCAATCAACAGAAGCGCTTAGTCATAGGGACTTTGGCAACCGAATGAATTTGTATATTCAAATTATACCAAAGTATATTTTGGTATATCTATCAAGGTTGTGAAAAATGTGGAGAAATGGATATTTCTCGAAAAATTATCTTTCATTCAGAATGGGAATACCCATTATATACAAAATTACAATAGAACAAAGAATAGGAAACTAATTATTCTGCATATAAGAAATTAATCTCTTTCTAACTTAGTCTCTTGATTTCCTACTTTGTGCTCATAGCTATTATATTTCTGTACAAGCTATGAACAAATTTCATAGCTGTTCGACACAACTATATAAGCTGAAAAATCTAAGATTTCATAGCTGTCGAATCTGTACAGGTTTTGAACAGATTTCACAGCTGTTTGACACTCCCACTCAAGCTGAGAAATAGACGTTTTCCATTTCCAGCTTGACTATAAGATCTGAAATCTAGAGCTGTTCAACCCCTTTGTAAACACATCTGCCAATTGCAATTCTGACAGGACATATGGCATGCACACTAATCCTTCTTCCAATTTTTCCATGATAAAATATCTATCAATTTCAATATGCTTAGTCTTATCATGTTGAATAGGATTGTGAGTAATATTTATAGTTGACTTACTGTCACAATAGAGTTTCATGGGGTATTCCCATTTGATTTTCAAATCATCCAGAATATTCTTCAACCAGAGTAGTTCACATAATCCTTGAGCAATGGCTCTAAATTCTGATTTTGCAGATGATCTTGTCATTACATTTTGCTTCTTGCTTCTCCATGTCACTAGATTACCACCAAGGAAAGTACAATATCCTGTAGTTGATCTTCTATCCACTCGAGAACCTGCATAGTTTGCATCTGTGTAAGCTTCTAAAGTTAGTGTTTTCATTTCTCTTGAATAGAATTCCCTTTCCCGGGAGTGTCTTTCAAGTAATGTAATACTCTGTAAGCAACTTGAAGGTGAGATTCTCTTGGATCATGCATGACTTGGTTGATTACACTCACAGCATAAGCTATGTCTAGACGAGTGTGAGCAAGGTATACGAGCCTACCAACTAACCCCTGATATATTCTTTTGTCAGCAGTTGGTTCTTCCTTAGCTTCTCCTATCTTGTGATTTGGATCCATTGGACTAGAACCGGCTTACACCCAATCTTCCCTGTCTCAGCTAACAAATCAGTCACAACATCTGCTGAGAAATAAAAATTTCTTGGTAGAGTATGCTATTTCAATACCAAGGAAGTACTTTAGTTTGCCCAGTTCCTTTATTTCAAACTCCTCTAATAATTACTACTTTAGATCATGTTTTTTCCTTTTCATCATTTCCCGTTACAATGACATCATCTACATAGACTAGAAGAGCAATCACCTTTCCTGTTGTTGAGTGCTTAACAAAGAGAGTATGGTCCCCTTGGCTTTGGCTATACCCAAAATTTCTTCATGACTTTTGTAAATCTTCCAAACCATGTCCTAGATGATTGTTTTAAACCATAAAGAGTCTTTCTCAGTTTACATACTTTATTACTAGTATCCCCTTCAAATCCAAGTGGGAGTTCATATAAATTTCATTCTAAATCTCTATGGAGAAATGCATTCTTCGCATAATACTGTAAGAGTTTACCAGTTGAAGTGGTGTAGCTAAAGATAGTAATGTTAGTGATATGAGAAAAGTGTCCTAAGGCAATCGCCTTATGATTGTAATCATTTATTTTAATAAATGAATATTCACAATTTGAGTATACAAGTTTATGTATTTGATTGAGATCTTAAACTCATTTACTATGTAACGCCCGCTTTTTTTTCCATAAAGCGGCGTTACGTTAACATGAGT